>SRMA01027000.1:12651-104545 GCA_007224835.1 Danionella cerebrum
TCCGTTTCCCCAATGATTCTATTTATGCTGTGAATTAACTGGGAAGATTATACAATAATCTAAAATTACATAAACTAATAGGTCATTTGTAATGTCATCAAATGTTCAAACAAATTGATTAAAGATAGCACACCGTTAGCCCGGTTGCTACCGCAGTTAGCATCAATGCTTTCTGCTTTAAACTTGGCAAATTTGAAATAAAAAGCTTATACAAAACTCATTAAACACACAGAAACTAACTAAGATGGGTCAAAAACATGCTTTTGCAGCATGTTTTGAAATCTTACCTTCAAAAACAGGCCGCTTAACCAGCTTCTCATGTGTTGAAGGCTCATGATTGCTTCACCTGGCACGCAAGCAGAAGTCCCGCCCTTTCTCGTGTCCCGCGAAGCCCCGCCCACTTTACAATGATCGGCCAATAATGTGGCTACTTTTGGTGCCATAGCCAATCAGATTGCTCGAATTTTACACTAGTCAGTTCTGTGTATTTTTCCATCTATGAAGTTGCAGTACTGTATCCCGGCTACAGGGGCAGACTACCAGTCTGGTAGAATACACAGTGTGTGGTATAGAAATTGGTTTTTGTGGTATGTAAGGACTTGGCCTAAAAATTGGAGGGAATGCTTCTGAAACAAAGAAAACCCCTTCTACATTGCTGGAATTATGAGGACATGGGGTCTGTCCTCATAATACCAAAATGTCCTCATAGTGCTGGTGCGTATTCAGGTCAAAAGTCCTTATATACCACAAAAACCAACACACACACACACACACACACACACACACACACACAAGCTAATAGACCATGTGATTGACAGCTATGATTGACAGTTACACAGAACAGAGCCGACGTACTGCAGTGTTCACGTTGTGAAAAAGGTCATGTACGCTGCCAACGATCAAATTCAGAGTTGAAATTCTTCTTTAAAATTACAAAATTAATTGTACAAAACAGGCTGCGTGAAAAGGGTTGCAAGCTAATAGACCTAAGACTGCAAGGGACATTTGCTAATAAAGTTAGCAGCCTGTTTTCATCTGGAGTTATGTGCTAAACTTTAAGCTAATGTTGAATTCATCTCGCTTATTCTCAAATTAAATCGTATTTAACAATGTAAACAAAGACAGATTTTAACTGGCCTTTGAAAGAATATGAAATGTAGAAATGTAGCTTTAATTCGTGAAATAAAACGAAATACACCATTTGTAATCTTTAAAGAGTCACATTAACTTATTTAAAGACAATTTTTTTTAAACTAAATATTAATCAACATTGTCAAGACTGAAACCTTTTATTTTTTGGTGACTAAAACATTTACATTTTAAAATGACTAAAATGTGACTGAAACTAAAAGACTAAGATGGCTGCCAAAACAGCACTGGCCATCATTTATCACCAGTACAGAGTCAGATCCACAGCGAAGATCACGGATTGAAACTGAGCTAAAGTTTAATGGAAATAGGAAATTGCTGTGATGGTGCCATGTCTATTGAACAGGTCCTGCCAGATTTTAGGCTGGCATCGATTCAAATTCTGTGTGTAGTTTTTTTTGTTTATTGTGCTTTTACAGCACTTTTGGCAGCCAAAAAATGTTCTTAAAATAAATAGATTTCTTTCTTACAAAAGCTACATGGCAGCTTGTGTTCACTCTAGCAAATGAAGATAAGGAACACAATCACTGCAGCACACTCATCTCCATTCTGAAAGCCTTATGTTGTCTGCCAACGTTCTCCACCCGTTGTTTACTTCTGGGAGTTCCTTGCTCTTTACTTTCTGCCTGTTGGAAGTCAGTTTTGGAAATATATTCAATGCTGCTCCCAGGGGTGATTGTAGGATCAGAGCTTTAGCAGGGGCCCAGCTCCTGGTGAAAACACCTCAGACACATACCCGTAAAAAAAAAAGAAGCTGTCCTTGATTTAATGTTAGAGAGTCTTAGAAGGGTTTCCCTTGCGCCGTCGCAAGATTGGTATATTAGGAAAGTCATAGAGAAAGGTCTCCTGAGAAATTTTCAGGTTCAATGCTTTTATTTTGTGCATTTTAGTTTAAAAATAGTCTGTCTTGAAGAGTCCTGGGAAGTTTCTGAGTAAATTCTAGCATTTGTGCATTTTCTTTTTTGTAAAAAGTGTTAGTCCTAGAATTGGCCCCCAGAGAAAATTGGAATAATTAAGTTTAATTTGAACATTTGAAGCATTTTAGTTTTTAATAAGATCTGGACGGATATTACTACCTAATGAATTTTTTTTTTGTAATATCTTTATATATTAAGAAAAGAAAGATGTAAGCTCAATATATTTTCAAAGAACAGGCAAACTGTAATTAGAAAATCAACATCATATCATTTTTAATGTTGCCTAAACAGATGTTTTTAAAAAACACAATCAAACTAAATTCCAAAATCATTTATTAATGAAATAAAAACTGTCAACAATGAACAGTGTTTTTACTTAATCAGTGCTTTGTTCTTTTCTTCTTTACCTGTTTTTCATTCATGCTGTGTTCTTTAAAATGCCAATGTTTTTCTATAACGCTTTTATGCAGATGCTTCAAAGCTGCTTCAAAGAAGGATGAGCTTAAGATAGATTCGTTCTAAGTTGAGCATGTTTTGTGGCCACAGTTAAGCAGTAGACAATTATTAGACAATTAAGGGTTTAACAATGATAGTTTTTGACAATCACTTAAATCCAGGTAAAAAGGTTTTGTACATTTATTTAGTCTAGGGTGCATGTTTTCTATGTGTGGGGGAACCGGAGCTCTCAGAGGAAAAACCCACACTAGCAATTAAAATTCACGTGGGGTGCTAATCGCTGAAGTTACATGCTACTACATCCGGAGAGGCGTGGACCTCACGGGAGAAATCAAGCCAGGTAAACCTATGGCAAGTCCCTTCTTCTTTATGAGGCCAACTTAATCATGGAGATCCCAGACAAGCTCATCACCAGTCATAACCTGCAAAAACATAAAAAGAGATAAGCTGGGTACCAGCTATCAACTGGGAAAAAGACTAAAGTACAGAGAAGTTGGTGCAGTAGCAGAACACTTAAGATGCAATTGTGTATCAATTTAACATTTTAATCAAAAGAGATAATCTTGATTTAAACTGGTAGAGTGAATCTGAACTCCGAATGTTTTCCAGGAGTTTGTTCCAGAGCTTAGGCGCCAGATGTTAAAATGCCATTCTTCTGTGGTGACTTTTTCGGTCTAGGAACGACTAATATCCCTGCATTCTGTGATCGAAGAAATCTAGTCAGAATATAGCGCAGGAGCAGACTGCTCAGATCGGTTAGAGCTAGACCGTTCAAGGCTTTAAATCCTAGCAGTAGTATTTTATAATCAATGCTGTATTTTATAGGAAGTCAGTGCAGCGAGGGTAGGATTGGTGTGATGTGATCATACTTTCTTGTTCTGGTGAGATCTCTAGTCGCTGCATTCTGTGAATTAGCTGTGGAGGTAGTTCTCTAGTCTCTCTAGCAGAATTTTATGGTCAATTGAAGCAAATGCATTGCTAAGATCAAAACCGACAAGGAGATGTTCACTTGGTCGGATGCAAAGAGAAGGTAATTTAAGAAAATGAATGTCAATGATAAATCCATAATCAGCACAGTTTCTTATTCTTTTCAACCAATCAGGTTTCAGGAGATGCTGGGGGGGGGACATGTGACTGAGGTGAATGTAAGAGTTGGTTTTAGGGGTGCTAATATTATGTTTTGGCCACTGGATACACTAATGAATAATGTTGATTTCATATGACTTCATTGGTTTTTTTTTTGACCAGTGGCTAAAACCACAGCTTTCAATATTTTACTGGAAGGTTTTACAGTGTGGCTGTGTGTGTTTCAGACTCTACTGACATGGATCCAGACATCGTTCATCTGAACTCCCTGGGGTTCACCGGCTGTCTATCGGTTGTCCAGTTTAACTCCATCTCTCCACTGAAAGCTGCTCTTCTTTATCCTGACACAAGTCCTGTCATAGTGACCGGACCACTAAGTGAATCCAACTGTGGCTCATCAGCACCCCCCAGCCCCTATGCAGCCGAGACGACACATTCTCTCACAGGTAAATCCAAAGGGGGCTGTTTTCCCTGAGCTCCATTGCAACTGGTTCTCAATTTTCTTCAAAAATGGATGTTTGAGTGAGTGAAGTGAAAAAGAGCTTTAAATATTACCATTTATAAGCACGGTTAAGTTTTATCCAAGTCACAAAACCAGTGTATGACTGACACAACACACAAGGAAAGATTGGAGCAAACAAAGGAGACTAACAATGGACAAGAATCACTTAGGAAACATGAAAAACAGAGCCAGGATGTGAACGCAGAGGAATGTGGGAAATTAAGACTCTTACCAATACAGAATCTTATAATGATGTGGGATGGCGAGAGAGACACGGACACACACGTTCTGTTTAAGGCAGCATAGGGCATTTGTTACAATTGTGCACCAAATAAATAATTAAAATGGAGAGTCTTGCAGCAGGGAAAAGAGCTCCCAGGGTGCCCTCACCCTGAATTGTCCAACGGGGCTCCGGACTCCAGACTCGATGAGTCTGTCGCCACTACGTCGACCCTTTCCGGAATGTGGGTGGCCCAGAGCTTGGTGGGCTCACTCGGGTAGCCGGTGTCCATCGATGGACCACAACGCAGCAAGCCTGGCAATGACACAAAGTTCTGGCAGGTGCTGCAGCTCCTGGAGGGCCTGCAGCTTTGGGTGATCTTTGGGAAAACAACTCACCTCCTGCTCACCTGCTCTGTCACTTTTTTTAAAGCGAGCAGCTTAACGAGCCATGCCTGGCAACGCTGATGATTCCCCGCACCCCGTCCCACTATATCTGAAGCTTTACAGCAGGGGTGCCCAAACTTTCTTTCTATGAAGGGAAAATTCAAACTTGACTGAGATGTTGTGGGCCAAAAGTAAATGTTGCATAAAATATCAAACTGCTGCAGGCTGGTGCAGTGGGTAGCACTGCGGCCTTCCAGTTCGAAGGTTGTCGGATCGAGGCTTGCGGGTGACCTTCTTGGAAGGAGTTTGCATGTTCTCCCTGTGCTTGCGTGGGTTTCCTCCGGGTACTCCGGTTTCCACCACAATTCCAAAATCATGCGGCTAATTTGATTAATTTATTCATTTTCCAACCCGCTTATGCCCTTTTTGAGGTCACGGGGGTCTGCGCACATTGGCATTGCCACATTAACCTAACGCATTTTTTTGGGATTGTGGGGGAACCCTCGCAAGCACGGTTAGGTTAATTAAATAATCTGAATTCCCCTGGTGTAAATGTGTGAGTAAACGTTGCCCAGCGATGGATTGGTGACCTGTCCAGGGAATACCCCCGCTTCTCGCCCAATGTGCGCTGGAAAAAAGGGCATAAGCGGGGAATAATGTTCCCTATATCGTTCAGTAATATTATCAAGTCTTGCTTGAATACGTCTTCTGGATTTGTTGTAATTTATAGTTCTGGCGACCATGAGGCAAAGGCGCCAGAGGTGCTTGAGCCCTTTGATCACTGCTTGCAGCTTTAATTGGTTAGCTGATGTTTCCTGGATATGTTCTAAATGTATTTAAATGTTATGCACTCGGCGGCTTCTTTTGTCCGAAGTGACTTACATTACAAGGAATAAACACAGTTGATGGTTTCCTTGGGATTTGGACCCACAACCGTTGTGTTGCTAGCATAATGCTCTACTGACGGAGCCACAGGAAAACTTGACATTCCTTTATTAAAAAAGTTAATGTCTTGCTAGTGAAATGACATCTGTAGGATCTTTTGATCATCTTACTCTATTCTTTTTACTCTTGCTGCACCTGAGCGTTGAACTTGAGCAGAGTTTGGTCTATGGACTCACTGAATTCTTCTGCAGCTCTAATTAAATGAGAGGCAATAATCATCATAATGGCAGATCACTGTATTAATCTGTCTGAGAAAGACCTTAATTTGCATAATGGATTCTCGATTGGCTGTGCTGATTGGCTCCATCGTTGAGTAGCACTGGATTCAATGAGCCATGACCTGAGAGAGATCAAGGCTTTTTTTCCTGTTGATGAGCTCTCTCTCTTTCTTTATCTCTCTCAAACTTTCTTTCTCACCTTCCCTGTCTCCTTCTCTCTTTTTCTCTCCCTCACTCTGCGCTGTAGATCATGTAGGTCTGGAAGGCTCCGGTGAGCCTATAGTGAATGCTCTGGACGGTGACTCTGCTCTCATCGGAGGTAAAGTTTTTCTTTGCTTCCTTTAATCTGGGTCGAGGTTTCTTTTTGAATTCCACCTAACAATCCTTTCACAGATTTATTATTTGTTCATAAAAAACAGGTGTAGAATAGTAAAGAAAGAAGTAACCATTTCTTTAATGCTGTTTCCTTATAATAAGACTAAATGACAAACTGAAATGCTAAACCACTGTATTGTTTATTCAAAGTGAAGCTTCATTTTTATTAAAGAGTGTTTGAAACTAATGAGATCCTGGAGTCTACAATAAGTTCTGATTAACGACTGAGTCAACATAAAGACATTGCTAAATAGAAGGAAATTAAAAAGCGCTGCCAGAAATAATGAAACATTTAAAAATATTTGTTGATTAAAGGGGCTACCCTTCATCCTTTTTCCAGCCACAGCACTGCTGGATTTAATTGTGTTGTCTCTTCAATTATATGTTTCTTTTAACCTGTATAATTAAGTGCGACGTGCTTAAACTCATTTTTGGATTTGGAGTCTGAAGTAGGGCAGAGGCAATGTTCAGACGTTAATATAAACTTTACAGCAACAAACACCCTCCTATTATCCTTGGGGTCAGTAAGACCCATTCCTTGTATGACATTTGTACACGTCTGTGTATGTTGTTTTTTGCTTCAGTTTATATCAATGAGATTTTGTCACAGGTTTTTGACACAGGGGAGAATTTGTCTGGGACATTGGATAATCTTGAGGAGGACTCTGATTAGAATGCATCCTCCCCAGATGAGATAAAGACTCCTAGTGTTGACCCTCCTGTAGACTCTCAAACATCAGCAGACACATTACCTTCCAAAAATGGAAAATGTTATGGTCCTACTCCCCACTTTCATGACAGGGTAGACTTAGTGCTAATAGGTAATAATAGGTAATCTATGTGTATAAAGGGCAGGGAGTGGAGGTGTGTGGGGGGGGGGGATTCAAAGTGTGGTCAAGTACTCCACAAAGACATCAATTAGCTGACAGTAACCTTTTAGCAAAAAAAATCACATTTGCTATTGACCACAGTGGAGAAAAAGAGTAACAGGAGGATTAAACAGAGTTTCGGAAACTAACTTCAGGAGGTAAATTTATTTCCCGCGAGACCTTTTGTATCTCAAACATTTGTAACTCGAAGCGTTCTCGAGGTACCACTGTACTAAGCTTTTTCACTAGTTTCACCTCATACGCCAGACCAATAATATCACTGCATCCATCAAACCTCGGATCCAAGATCAGGGTGCATGAATAAAGTATTTAAATTATAGCCAAGTAATTTTTAGAAAAGGAATAACAAGTTGTGTACGAACACAAAAGGGAAAATATAGGCATAAAAACTAAAATATTCAATGTGAAAGTCTTTGTACAGTAAAAATGAGCACACTCCGTTTAAAAATTTGGAATTTAATCAGTAGCTCAATGAACATAGATCACAAATCTTTTTTTTCCCACAGTATTTTCACTGATATGTAGCTATGCTGATCTTTTAGCCCTCACCTTTTCATGTAGATTTTCCTTTCTCAGATTTTGTGACATTTTTCTTCCATGGGGAGCCATTACTGACAACATGAAATGGGAGGGACTTTTCTTTGTTAATTAATGTCCTTTTATAGTCATCTGTCTGCTGGACACCTCTTAAATGAATCATTAGATTCACCTGTGGTAAACACCTGTAAATTACACTTTTGTTGTCTTAAGTGTGGCTTTTCTCCAAAGACTATAAATGGGGTGTACTCCATGGGCTTGAATAAATTTATTAGGATTTGTTTGTTAGAATTAACAAATCTCGTTTGTGGGAGAATTTTGCGGTGTAGTGTCTCATAGAAGGAAACTGGTTTGACAAATGTAGTGGGGTGTACTCATTTATGGTGAGCACTGTATGTTTAAATAAAAGCAATACTGTAAAATGTCCTTAAATGACAGTTTAGATTAATGTAACCAACCCTAACAATAAGTGCATCCGCTGCCAAGAATACAAATCCAAAAAAATTAGATTGAGATTAGCCAAAAGGTGCATTTTAGCTTAGCTTTTGAACAGATGTTGTTCTGAGGTCCCCAGTGAGACCATTGCATAGATAGAAAATACACGCCCAGCCCAACACTTTAAACAAACCCGAGGCTCCTCTAGAGCCTGGTGCATGTCTGAGCACAGGCTATGAGAAGGAGATAATTAAGTCGGAGTTCATTAAATATAGGAATGGGCCATTCCCTGCACTGATTTCATCACAGAAATAAGAACTTTAAATTTGAACTAAAGACGATTAGCTAAAGTTGTGGTGATTTGAGAGTTTTTCATGGTGCCAGTCTGAAAACTGCAGATTTAGTGCAAGGTTTTTTGAAATGAAACACATTGCAAAAATGTGAAGCTAATGAAGGTATGGCTGACCTGTTCAAAGGGCTTTCTATCAAGGAAAGTCATCATCCACAAAAGGCTGAAAGGATGAAGCTTGCCAAAAATATCTGTGGCAAAGGAAAGTTCAAAACAGAGCTGCGCTCATCACCAAAAATTATGAACTCACATTTGTTTGAATTAAAGTGGAGATGAATTAATGTTGTCAATAGGAATTGAAGGAAACTTGCCCAGAATTTGAGCAATGGGCGGAATATGAAAAGCAAATAAAAATAGAACTGCCTGCAGCAACCAAACATCAAGAATTTAAAACATGTTGACTTGGCAGACGTCCACTGGCAAACACACGTCCATTGGTTTATAGGCAAAAAAATCTAAAACGTACATACTAAGGACTTCAGCCCTATAAGAGGATTATAAACTTTGACCTTAAGGTGGTGCTGTTGGCAGCTTTATCGAGAGGTCAACGTTAAGCATGCAGATTTTTGGGACCAATATGTTCATGGTTGTAGAGATGCATCTTCAAATTAGTCTTGCCACATAACTGTTGAATTCATCATAGCCTTAAACTAAAGCCATTGACATGACATTCATAACTTTTTGCCCGCAAGGATGTTCTGATTCAAATTTGATAAGAGTTGCACTTATGGTTTGGGAGGAGTTTGAAAGGGTGGGTTTTGATGTAATTTTGAGCACAAAGTGGCGCTATCACAAATCTAGTTGGGTACCTTCAGGACAACATGCAAGCCAACTTTTGTATAGATATGTTGATGTATTTTTAAAAAATTCAACGTTTGACTACATCCAAGATGGCCAATATTCAAAATGGCTGACATACTAAAAAGGAACATGGTCCGACTCGGTATGTTGGTCAGAATGTACTAAGACCAAATATAACAAATATAGAATTATATTTGTAGCTCTATGCTGAAACTCTGCAGGCACCCTCAGATCATAGTTCTTATAACATCCACCAAATTTGGTGTATATCCTTACGACCATTTTGGTGAGCATTGGTCACTATTGTTCACTCCCCATTCATAAACGCTTTGTCAAATCAACTTGATTTCTTTAAATTTGGTTCAGCATGGGCAGAAGATAATCTGGAACAAATTTGGTGAAAATTTCAAAATCAGTCTAGGAGGAGTTTGCAAAAGTCGGTTATGATGATAGTTCAAAATGACGACTAATTAGCATATCTTACAATGACTTCATATTGTCCATTGGATTTGGCCTGAGCCAAGGATTTATGCAGTATAAGAAAAAAATTGCATAAACATAATTAGAAATTTGGAATAGTGGTGGCGCTATAGAGGCTTCAACCAGCGCTAGCACAAACACAGAGTCATTCCTTTCTCCAAGGAATTACTGAAAAAAGTTTGGCGGTAGAGCTCATTTCAGGTTTAAACATCAGAAGCAGATCAACAAAAAAGATGGGGAGGCGTTTTTTTGCTCATGGTTCTGTGTTTGTGCTGTTCTTCAGGACTCATCGCCGTAGTGATTTTCATCAGTCTCGCCGCTCTGGCTGTGATTGGTCGATTTCTGTACCGGCGGAAAGAAACCTTTCAGTCACAGGAGCACGGAGCGGGAAAGCCAGACGACAGTCCTGAAACACCCTTCACCACCGAGCCGAACTCACAAAGCATTATCACCCAGAACCAAAAAGAATATTTCATCTGACGCTCACAAACCTCAAAGGCCTGGTGCGATCGATGGACCTAAACATTTGCCGTGCATTATGGGAAACCTCTGGAGAGACTCTGTGACCTCCAGACCCTTTGTACATGAAACAGTTCTATTCAAGAGATGTGGCACAGGGCTTTCCACAAAGTCTATGATTAAATGCATTAGTTGTAAATATTGTTTTGAGATATATTTTCACTTTTTTTTCAGTGATCAGCTTTCTTTTGTGTTTGACACATGAACAATACACTACGTTGCTAAAAGTATTCTGTCACTCGTCTAAATCTCTGAATTGAGATGTTTCTGCCACGGTCACTGGAGAATAAATCCTGCTGCTCCAAGAAGGGAGCACTCGGGAGAAACTCCAGCGAGCTTCGAGAAGTTTCCTCTCTGCTGAATATTCCACAGTCAACTGTCAGTGTGTTAGAACAAAGCTCGCCTAAAGAATGTCTTTCCTGGTTAATTATATCAGGAGTTATGTGGGAAACAATGTAGAACATTGAGGGAAAGTAGATTTGTTTCTAAAAGTGAAACTTGTATGTTCACTACAAAGCTTGAATATCATCGGTGTCCCACTCTAGTCAGCTAATTAACCCTTAGAAGTACTTTATAATTTGCTCTAGTAAATTACATTTTAAACTGTTTTTTTCATAGCAATGCTTGATAGAATTTTTTTGTAAACCCCACCTTTTGATTTTACAAATAATTTTTCATTACATTACAAAATAAGTTGTAAATTTTGTAATTTTTTTACTGCAAATATTGAGAACTAGCAGTTTTGATGTTTTATAGAAAAAAACAAAAGTGTTGAGACAAAATAAAATTTCATAAACCTCCCCCGAAAAAAAGCAAAGAAAAGGTCAAAACAGTGTGAAAACTGTAAAAAAAAAAACAAACAAACCTTTTCTAAACACTGTCCATTGTGCTTTGTTGTGCCAGAACCTTAAAAAATACTAGCCATATCACAGGTCTTGTACTTCTAAGGGTAATTGCTTCTTTTCCTCACTAGATGGCAACAATTTGGGGTCTTCAAAATGAAACTGAAGGACACACATTTTCTCACAATTTAATTTTAATAATGCCTATCCTAATTAACACTTAATTAACTCATATAATGTTCCCTGAAAACAAAAAATACCAAAAATAATATCCTTTTAGAAACCTAAATTCAACAATAACTGTGTTCTATCATTCTTATTGAATTCAAAATAGCCAGTGTGATTGGCACACACACCGGTGTGTGCAGACTTCTAAGGGTTACTTTGATTAATCATGTGGAAGACTGGTGGCCTGGTGGATGTGCAGAAATCCACCATTGACACTCTCCATAAGGAGAAAAAAATTCTCAATTTCCAAAAAGCTGCACTGGAGGTTGCTTCAGGTCAGAAACCCTCCTAAACATGCAACTGAACCTTGAGGAGAGCATTTCCATTGTCATATTTTACTACATGAAATAGGAGCGGGAGTCACTTCTTATATAAAGACAGGTGAATAAATACTTTTAGCATATTAGTGTGTTTGGAATAATGGTGGTGAGAAGATTCTTTTTGTGGTTGCTTCACAAAGTGAAAGCTCTATGATTTTAGATGGATTTCATACATTGGTGCAAAGCCACGAAGTTCCTGGTTCTAAACCCTGATGAATCCATTTCTAAGTGGGGTTTAAAGAGGATAAATTAAAGGACAAAGTGTCCTCATTACAGATGTGGTAGTTGTTTAACTCAAGGACAATAACATGGAAATAAACGTGAGTGTAACGTGCAGCTGAAACTATACAAGCTTTTCTGTGTCTAACAACTCTACACTGGTGTATTCATCACTGTCTTTTATCAGATCTCATTTTCAGGAAAGTAATACATCTGAGAGTTGTTTACTGTGGAAAATTCTGTGTTTCTGGTTCTTGGTTCTTGTTTGTTTCAGAGTGAATCGTTTTGATTTATTTACTTTGGAATGAAACATGAAATTCCACAAAATAGAAATGTGGTTTGATTTAGATGCATTAAAATGGCAGCTGTTTTGCACTTTTTACAGGAAGTGATCTTCATCTGCATTGAATACAATTCACTATATCACCTCTAATTCAGTAAGGGGGCGGAGCCAAAACGCCATCTGCCCTTCATACAGTTAAAGCGAAGAGGAGCAATGGGGTTCCACTCAGCTTGGCTCTTGGGTTGCGATCTTCATCCTGAAATGAAATAAGATACAAATCTGTTTAAATTTATTTAATGAACACCGTTATTGGAGCTCAAGTACCAAGGGAGCGTATAACCCTATTGAAATTGTTGTTTTGTGGCTTTTGACATACTTTGGGGGTCTACACGTGCTTGAAAAGTCACAGACTTTTGCACATTTGCACAGTTCGAGAAGTGGGTGGCACAAAATTGCTCTAAAGTGCCACCTAGCAATTTTCAGCTCATGGTACGCTAACGTCTAGGTTACCTTACGTAACCCCCATTCCATAAAGGAGGGTTCACAGACGAATGTCGAGTTCTTTAACTATGGGACTTACCGAACCTGGGAGGTGGTACAGAGTATTTAATGGGCAAATTGATTTGCGATTGTAGATGATTAGCAATTAGCCGCTCTATAAGAGGAGCGCTTGCCTCTAAACTCATTCTGCTTCTTCCGAGGAGCCGAACCTACTTACCTCTCGCCACCTCAGATCAGCGACTTGGGATCTTTCTCTGGGTCATGCAGCCGTGCAGGGGTCTTTCACGGGCGCTTGGTTGGAGTCATAGACCGTGGCGGGGGGCACTCTCTCTGGCATCGGGCAGGCAGAGAGGGCACCACACTAAGCGTCTCGGAACCGTGATTGATACAGCGCGAAACCATCAGCTCGACCCAGACCCTCCGCCTGCTTCCTGATCGTGGAGGCCTTCGACACAAAGTCATCCACGGCGACGCCAAAGAGGCCATCGGGTGTCACAGGTGCGTCAAGGAAGCTGTTACGATCCTCTGTTAACACCAACGCCTGTTCCAGTCACAGATGGCGTTCCTGGACCACAAGAGTGGACATCTTGTGACCAATGCTTTGGGCTGCGGAGTTCGTGGCCCGAAGGGCGAGGTCCGTGGCCGAGCGCAAGTCACTACTCTGGTACATGTCACGGAGGACTTTGGCCTGGTAGACCTGGAAGGTCGCCATGGCATGCAGTGCAGCCGCAGCATGACCCGCAGCCGAGTGAGCCTTCGTCATCAGGGCTGACGAGAACTTCCCGGCTTTGGAGGGGACACTCAGACGAGACCGGCAAGCGGCAGGATTGTCCATCATCCAACCGTGACGGCGCCGATTCAGAGGGCGAGGGCACCTCTAAACCGATCTCCACCGCAGCCTTGGAGAGCATCGTCGAAACTTACGGCCCCGCCTCTGCTGCAACCCTGGAGGGCGGCAAAACGGAGTCCGAGGACGTGGAAGAAGGCACCCTTTCTGATGCTGCGATGGACAGCAGATCATCCATAGAGTCGTACTGAGACATCGGTGAAGCCGGAGCAACACCGAAGCCAGCAGACCAGACGAGGCGCACATCTGGGGGCTGACGCGAGGGATTGCCTGACATCATTGCCCCGGCGCCATCCTCTAAAGCCTCGGATGAACTTGAACGATTCAGTGGGGCAACCGAAGCCGAAGTTCCGGTGCCCGCTTCCTCGAAAAAGGACCTCCTGTACCTTAGTGTGCGATAAGGGAGAGCATTGCAGTGCACGGACTCTCACCTCACAAGAGCAGCACAGGCATGTTTGAACTCCAAACACTCTATGCATTTCTCATGTTCGTCATTCGATGAGATGAACCCACCGCAGCCAGGAGAAACACAGACTTTACCCATTGTCGTGAAAAAGGACGAGTTCGGGTAAAACTGAAAGAACTGACAGGCTCAAGCTGGCAATCAAAAGGTGCCGCGGTTTGGTGGCTGGCTATCTGAGCTAGCACAAGACAAATCCGTGCGCTGAGGTAAGAAACCTTATGATATTTCAGCTGTATGGTTAGAAAGCGTCGAAATTCAGAGGAAGGAAGTAGAATGAGTGTAGAGGCAAGCGCTCCTCTTATAGAGCGGCTGATTGCTAATCATCTACACTCGCAAATCAATTTGCCCGTTAAATACTCTGTACCATCTCTCAGGATCGGTAAGTCCCATAGTCGACATTCGTCTGCGTTCTCGACTGTAAGGGAACAGTTTGTCATAGGTAAATTAAATTTGGCACGCATGTAAGGAAACCAAAACTTAAGTATAAGTAATTTGAATTGTGTTGCTAAATTTTATAGGAAATAAATTTGTGTGCCCTCTAAAAATGGGCACTTTTGCTCACATCATACTTTAACAAACTCCTCGTAGAGAATTTATCTCTTCAGCTACATTGGTCGTATTTTTAAGGTGTATGGGGTGTTAGATTAATAAGCTTTTTTTTAGGACCAAGACCTACACAAAAAAGTGAAAAGGAATGAGTTTCCAAAATTGACAGGAAGTCATTTTTTTATTTATTTACGTGTAATATGTAGCCTTGTATGTTAAAAAAAAGCTCCATGAGATGTCCTGTGAACACTATAAAACTCTGGCCTCTGAGTTGTTAATTTGCTTTTTTGAAAGGCTCATGATTGGCGATGTTTCACCAAAAGGCAGGAAGTTCTTTTACCTCAGCCATCTCTGATCGGGATCAAACTTGCCAAGTGTGTCAAGAATTTATGCCTGAACACATTTATATAGCAAACTATGGTGCTAGTTCTAATTATAATGGTGAAATTAGAAAGCCACCCCTACCTATCTGTAGGAGAGTAAAAAAACTAGGTGTCGACATAAGCACTTCCTGTGGGTTTGAGGAGCTGGGGGAGCTATACACTCTTGAGGCCATGTCCACACCAACAAATGTTTTTTTTTTTTTTTCTCAGCATGTACAAAAAATAGCATTTGCATACACCCTTTGAAAAAACTGCATCCACAAAAAAAAACAAACCCCCTGAAACAGCTGAATTTCGATGTGTGGCAGGAAGTTCTTACACCTCGGCCATACAATGTCTGATCACGATCAAACTTGCCAAGTGTGTCAAGAATCTATTTCTGAACACATCGACATAGCAATTAATAGTCCCAGTTTTATTTTTTAATTTTCTTACTTTTCCTGAAAGTTTAAATGTTGTTGCTTGAATACTTCTCATAATTAAGTATTGCTCATATTGCACAATGCGACAAATTGCCTGTCACAATCTTGGGGGTGGTTAGCAAATTGGATCCAAAAGTACTTAACTGAATTTAAATGTCTTTAATATTGGATTGGCAAAGGAACAAAAACACAAAATACTGCCTTTGGTACGCAGGTTAAAAGTTACAAAAGGAAATCCAACTGAAAAGTCTTCTAGTAAAAACAGGAACAGAAAATAGTCCACTGAAGTGTTGAACACAGCTAGGCGAAGGCACAGCTAGGTCCAGTCCAAGGAACAAAAAAAGTCAATAATGCTGGAGATCCTGAGGGAACAAGAGCGGAAGAGATTGTCCAACCAAACATAGAAACCTCTCATACAGAGTGAGATGAACTAGTGAAAAGAGCAAGAAAACAGGGGTTTAAATAGTAAAAATAAACAAGCATCAGGTGGCAACAATAATAACAAGGGAACATATGTGGGAGGGGAGATAGGAGTTCAATCAAGGAGAAAAGCACAAAATCCCAGAAATATCAGTAGGACTATGACATTGCCAAATGACGCTTGAGGTGCTTGAACCCTTTGATTGCTGCTTGCAGTTTTAATACTGTTTTTTTAAGCTACTTTATGTTGAAGACCTAATGTCAGAAAAATGTTATTGATTTAACTGTAAAATACAGATTAATTTCACAATACATTTCACAGTTAAAAGCATGTGAAAATACTGAATAATACTGATATAATACTAATAATGATGCACTCTAAAGTAACACATAATTTTGTCAAAAAAAAAAATCTCACAGAATATACCTGTTGCATTGCAATCAATCAAATGTGTCTCACGTGGCCGGTGGAATGAAGGCAAACATGGCCCTGGCTGCAGACTGATTACATCCAGTCTATGGGAAAAAGATGAACTTCAAAAATTATTTCCTTGTGAAAGTACGGCAGTAACTGTTTTAATGATTTTCAAAAGTTATCTAAACAGTGAACAAACTTTTTTCTTTGCTCAAGTTTTCGTGTGGTTCATGATTGTTCAATTTCACCCTAAATAACTAGGCGGAACCATGTGATTGACAGAACTGACTTACCGCACATCGTGAGTGGTCATTTACGCTACCCCCTGAAAAGCTTAAAGGCTTTACCAAACCAAGAGGTGGCAGTCCAGCACTACGCCATTTTTAAAATGAGTATTCAGCATTGAGTTCAGTGAACATGCAGGACAAACAGGAAACATGCATGTAATCCTATTCATGAATAAGCCATGATAGCCGAGTAAAGAGCAACTCCGTCTTAATTTCGTCCGCCATTACACTTAGTCTTCGGAATCAAAGCAGTGACACCAAGCACAGACGACGGTGACAAACTCTACCTCCAAAAACCTGTATTCAGTGTCTACACATAAATGCATCTCAGCACTTTCAAAATGACACTTTAGCCACCATTTGAGAAAACAATGATATGTTTACGTGTTGACAAACAGCGTAACCATAAAGAAAAATCCCCATTTTCAAAAGGACATGTACGTGTGAACAGGGCCTCACTGTCTTTCCCGAGGTTCACACACAACCTCAAGACTGTGGCAAACGGTCTTCCATACTTTCAAGGAGTGATGGGTTACATTAGTGACGTTGACATTCCCTTTCATTTCGTCACTTCAATGTGATGTTTAATGACTTCTCTTGCCAGATATCTTGACAGTTGATTAATATTTATTTAATATTAATTATTGCTTTGCTTGTAATCTGTTACCAACATTTTCTTAGATAAATATGGGGCATTATTTTGCTACAGAGATAATAATAAATTAATTTAATTTAGTTAATAGTTTGATATATTGGATTATAAAATTGCATTAAAAACAAACCTTAAATTTTACAGTTATAAACAAGGTAGTCAATTCGGAATTATTTCAATATAAACCTTGGAATTTGACAGGTTTTATAACATACACATTTTAGCTAGATAGTTATAAACAGTAAAAAACGTTTTGGCAACCATGTTTTTGCTGTGAAAGTTACCGTTTATATTTTTCCCGTTATTCACAAATTAAGAAACAGAACTCCTTTTTGTTTAGAGCCCCATGCAAGATCCACCTGGACCCAAGTCTCTTAGAAAACAACTGGTAACCAGTAATGGACGAAGTACACAGACCATGTACTTGAGTAAAAGTTGAGATACCTAGTGTAAACTATTACTCCAGTATAAGTATTACTCCAGTAAATACTATTACTATTATCCCAGTAATAGTGCTCCCATTAAATGTTGACTTGAGTAAAAGTATAAAAGTACTTGACCTCAAATGTACTTAAGTATCAAAAGTAATTTGGTGTAATGTAGTTGTCATGACCTTTATACACTCAATCAAGTCATACAGGGGAAAAAAGCAAACAAACCCAGTAACATCTCTCTGAAAATACGATGATCTGGTACTGATATGTCCACTCTATGAACAAATGTTAGTGTTTGCATAAATCACTCAAAAACAGAAACTAACGCACCACCAGATTTCCCTGAAGACTTACGCAGTATGTAGAAATGAATGGCTCGCCATGGGTGTTCAATTTCAGTGTCTGCCGCTTTTTCTATTATTGCATTATTACGTTATAAACATGACGGCGAAAAGAAGATAGCAGGCAAGCAGCAGCCATTTTAGACAGTAAAGCGCGCAAACACGACGTGTTCTGATTGGCACACTTGCGGAACATATGAACTTATTTTGACCAGTCACTGGTTACAGTACATTGTGGAACGTAAAAAGAAACGTAGTGGAGTAAAAAGTAGTGGAGTAAAAAGTAAGGTTTTCTACTTCAAATGTAGTTGAGTAAAAGTTTAAAGTCTCACAAAAAAATAGTGATACTCAAGAAAAATAGATACGCTAAAAAGTTACTTAAGTACAGTAACGAATTACTTGTACTTCGTTACTGTCCACCACTGCTGGTAACGCACTACGCCATGAAGACATTCCCCTACCTTAACAAATTGAAGAACATCTGAATGATTTTGGGGTTAGATGAGACCAAAACCAGCCTCGTTTGAAGAAGAAATATGGAGAAGATGTCAAACCTGGAGCTAGAAACAAGTTTTGGAGGTTTTTAATGTAGAACGACGGACAATGTCTTCTGCCAGGAGATTGAACATTGTGTGGATGGGTATTACAGCATGACAATAACCTAAAACAAATGGCCAAGATAACGAATAGCTCAAGAGCCAGAACCCAATTCAGGAAAACTCAATTTAGTGGAGCTGAAGGGTTGAGTCTCCACACATTAGAACCTAATAGGGGAGCAGAAAAAACATTTGCAAGCCTAAAGCTGACAATACATACATCTGACCCCTGAGATCGCCAACCAAGATCTATGTTGTTTTGTGAAGGGGTCAAATACTTGTTTTCCTCACTGTCTACTGCTTTTTTTCATTAGGAATTGTGTATCCTATTTATTTCACATTAAACGTGTTTCAATTGAATTTTCAACGCTTGGTGCAACGCTCTTTAAGGATTTCTTTGAGGAAAGAAAAGGAGTTCTTTAAAATTGAATTGTATCATTTTTTCCAGAGGGGGAGGAAATCTTTCTGCAGCGAGACTCTAAAGCAGCTGGAATCAATATGACAAACTTTAATAAGCTCTAGCAGCAGGAAGCGTTTAAAATGCAAAGCACCACACTCCAATTTACCTCCTCAATATTTTGCTCATAATCAAGTGTATCAGCCATTAAATGCACACATTACCGTGACCTTGGCCTGATAGATGTTGAGGAAGTTAGTGATGTCACGTCTAAAGCTCTTCCTCCATTACTCCGGCGTCACAGGATTTAACGCATTTAATCAAGCTGCATGTTTTATTCAAATGTGTGACTGATGTGTCGCTTTACACTTAATTTGTGATGATGATTGTTATAATGATACATAAGCTCGTCTCTAATGAAGACGCTCTAACTCTGAATTGTTTGTTGACCTTGATATCATAACATCTGCTTCATAGCATCTGCAGTTTTATCAGTGGTTCACTTGCAGTGTATTTCATTTCACAACAAAAAAGAAAACAAAAGGTTTCACAACTAAATTGTGTCCTTTACTTGAAAATGGCATAAAGCAAAGGGTGACTTTTTTTTCGATTTTGTTTCTGATCTTTACATCATTTCAGTGACCAGGATATAGGTCTTTATACAAATAAATCAACATATAGTGCATTTGAGATTTAATTTATTAAAACCAGGAGATCCAAATATAAGATATTTATGGTTAACAGCAAAAAAGGACGAATTCATTATTGTACTTTGGTCTCATGGTATGAACCCTGGGGTATAGAATATCCAGAATATCTCCAAAAAGAGATATTTTCATGCCGACTTCGTACAGGAAACGAAATAAATAGTGCGCCACACAAATCCTCTTTATTCTCCACGTTTTTGTCAACTCCCTGTGATCAGCAGCCAACAGTTGTTCCACATGGGTAGGGTCTAAGTTTGTATGCTGTGGACTGACCACAGCCAGCTGTGCTAAAAACACGCTCAGACTGGACATTTCTAGGTAAACAACTGAGATGCTGCAGTGCAAAGCGTGAAAGACAAGCAGAGACACGAGTCGCTTTTACCAAGCACTACATCTGAACAAACCCCACGTTTACCAAAACTCTATTGGTTAAAAAGTAAGTACAAACAAAGCAAAGTAAAAAAACAAACCTGAAGCTGAAGAAACCCTAAACGTTAATGGAAAAAACCATTAAGGGTTGGGGCCCTGTGACTAGCCTATCACAGAACGCAGACACAGTAAACTACCCAATGAGAATTTTTATTCAATCCGAGCACGGATTTTGACTCGTATGATACTCGTACTCTGCAAAAGTGCTTTATCCGTACCGGATACTCGTTTCAGCTGAGTATCCGGCTCAACTTTACTTTCCATTATTATCCATTCACTACAATCTGGGCCACAATACCACAAATCCCAGCACTTTTAAAATTGCAGGAGTACTGAAACATAAAATGTGCTTTTGAACCCATAAAAGGATGTCACAGCTGGAAGTTTCAGGGGTTTTTTTTTACAATAAGTGCTAAAGAACATTAGCATTGCTAATCAAGGAAGAGGTAATGCTTATTGATTGAAGAGGCAGAGCAGCAGCAAGGAAACATCCACAGAGGACCAAGGCTGCAGCGTCTTGTGAAGAGTAAAGTGGAACCGAGGTTTCTGTGAGACACAGCAAACAATAAAGGAAGCAGGAGTGGAACCAGCCACAGTAACGCTGGAGAAGTGACATATAATACAGAGGAGTGCTGATGAGACCCGGTCACTGATTGGTGAGGAGTGAAACACAGTGAGAGATTGGGTACAGCTGATGTGGCAGTAATGTCGAATATTAATTCCCCTGTTCTATCCTGTTTTATCTCAGAAATTAACCAGAAAATAGGATTCCACGTTTTTTTTCTATTACATCATAAATGGTAATCAACTTTAAAAAGGAGCATTTTTGTCGTGCTCTGGTGGCGTAATGGTGAGGAAGCTCCACCTATACAGCACAGTTGTGCAAGGCTTCCCTATCACCACAAACATTCATGTCTGTTCAAAATGCTCCCAAAAATCTTTAAAAAATATTCTAAAGCCTTTTTCAAAGGATGTTAAACCTATCTAGAATAGAACTGTACCCTTTACAAGTTATAGAATCTAAAATATTTTGGAAAACAACTTTTTTTTATGAGCTCTTTGTTTTCTGTCCCAACATGTGACATCGTAAGATTAGTTTCAAGAGCGTACATGAAAAGATAATTCAGGGTGATTCCCATGATTACCTAATTATCCGTTCTATATAAGCCCCAGGATCTATGCATCCCCCAGGCTTTCTTTTGGCAATCCTCCTCCACCCCTTCACCCCTCTACATATTCAAAGAGGGGTTTCCGGGCTCCTACCGCATCCCTGCACTTGGAACTCTTCCTCGGACATCTCGCCTGGTACGCTTTATCCCCTCCAAGTCTGCTTGCGTAACCATGGCCAATTTCTTCGAATGTACTCTCGTGAAAATGCTTCGTTTTCAAGCTCCCGTCCATAGTCAAACTTCTGCTATAGTCCTTCTGTGCACATCTCAGATACACTGAAGCTTTTTTCTGCTTAACTATCTGTTCCTGTTGTAATTCAACGAAGCATATTTCCCTTCCCAGTCTGGGTGTTAGTTCCGCTTGAAGACAAGCAGGAGCGAGTGCTTAACCTGATTGGTTACTGGGCAAGGTTATGAAGATTTGGAGGATCAGAGTGTTTTGAATTCCCAGAAACGAAATAATAGATAATACAGATTTGCGTGAACAAATGTAAATTTCACATATGTTTCTGGTGAGAAAACCAACTATAACTATAACAGAAGCTTTCAGTAACTTGCAGTGTCTTTTTTGGTATCAGGGATTATTTTTAAATAGAAAGTGAAACATTTTTTTTTTTTATTTTGAAACCGGCGAGCCTCGAACCAGAAACCTTGTGCTACCTACTCGAACAGTGCTACCCACTGCACCACCGTGCCGCCTAAGATGAACTTTAACTACAATAAATGATAGTGCTCAAAATCATTTTCTCACACCAAACTTTATTGGTTATTCACATTTTTCCAATGAGGACAAGTCTGTAAAAAATGCAGAGAAAAACAAATAATTGGTTAAAAATTAATGATGTACATACTACACATATACATAAATATTGAAAATAAAATAAACTCTTGCAATCTTGTTGGGGAGATTTTTCATTTGTTGTGCCATCCATCCTTTTATTTTCCAACCCGCTTATTCCCTTTTCTGAGGTCACAGGGGTCTGCCATCTCCAGAGCACATTAGGCGAGAGGCGAGGGTACACCCTGGACAGGTCACCAGTCCATTACAGGTGTTATGCAAACCGTTCTGTTGAATTCGTCACCCTCACTAAGAGAAAGTACATGTTGTATAAGAAAAAAAATCCAAGTTTATGTTGAAAGAAAAATTAAAAACATACCTTTGTTGATAAATAGGTCCCCAGAGGAAAACCTGTTCAGCCTCCTGCCACGACACCCCCCCAGCTCACAGCTGCCATGAATGATGGCCTGTAAAATATAAAACAATTACCAAAAAACTGTAAAAAAAATACATAATCGCACACAAATTATTTAGGCAACCCAACAGAGCTCATATAGTCAGTTTTACACAAATTATTCAAAATTTTGACGTAAAAAATCTAAAGGCTGCATTTTATTCCAAAGATCTTATTTGTGATTATTACAGAACATATTTCTAGTTGTTACACTGTGATTGTGTTTTTGTTATTGTCTGTAGTAACACTACGAGATTTTTCAAAAACAAAAAGAGAATGTGCAATATTATTTTTCTTATACATTCTACTACTTCTAAAATCATGCTGGAAATCTTCATCCAAAAAAGGGCGTGCCCGTCTGGGAGAGCATCTTGAGCATTTTATTGAGCAACAGTCTGGATCTACAAACAAACATTAGAGAACACATTAGCTCTTGGTGTTCACAACATCTCAGTAAACAATGGAAACATCAATCTAGAGCCTTGAGACCAACCTTGAGATGGTTAATGTAGCTCCCGGAGTCAGAAAAGTTTATTTAAAAAAGCTGTGGGCGACTCCTCTTTTGTGGCACATCAAAACTCTCAGAGGTGTTGTTGTGAGAGGGCCTATTTCTCTTTCTGCTGGGATTGGTGGCAGGAGGAGGGAGATCTGGCTGGCTCAAGATCTCAGAAATCTCTGTTTTGCCTTCAAACTTGTGGAGGTAGCTATCCAGCATGTCAACAATTTCCCCATCCGCTGCAGTGAAGTCCACGTTCTTAAAAACGTCATCAAGGATGTTGTCCAGCCACATTTTGGTTCTGCTATGCCTAGAACCAACCCTCTTCTTAGAACCTCTTCTGCGGGAAGTCTCAACAGCCACTGGAAGGTTAGCGAAGCCCACAAAAACGGGTGGCCCCTCTTCAGGCATGCACGCAGGAGGGAAATTCAAATCTAGACACAGTAAAAAAATGGTTATTTCACCTTTGAACTGAAATTCCACAGTATTTATGTAACTACTAATGACTTACTTTGATGTGGCATTAGACTCGCCGGGGTCACTAGCGGTGCAAATGGTGGATAGATGGGGTTGACGAAGACAGGTGGAGGCAGAGGGTTGGGGAAGTAACTGGGATAATAGGGGGGCGGGTAAAAAAATGAGGGATGCGGCATGCAGACAGGAGGAGCCATGGGGGGTCCTTTAAAATGGAAAAGTTGTTAAGTCACACAAAAGTCAAACCTTGTGTACACTTTTTTAGTTTTAAAAAAAAAATAAATCTATGTAAAAAGTGATAGAAGGTCTGGGAGCAAAGTTGCCAGACAGTTAATGCTGTTTAACAGCAGAAAACTAAAGGTTATTTTAAGGTACAATTCCATGATGAATGTTATTTCCCTTGTAATTAAATTACAGTCTTTAACAGTTTGCCAAAATAATTCAGTCCTCCATCCATATGGGGGCAATCATGTACATCTTGCAGAAGACAAGTCGTCTGCACCGTGTTCATGAAGCAGTCAGCTTTATGATATGAAGTAATAAGACAGAATGCCCATATTAAATGAATAAAGATGGGTCCCTAAGTTCTTATCATAGTGTATTCTTATGATTAGTTATTTATGATCCTCGAAACATATTTCTATTAGCTGTTTGTCAAGGAAAGCTGAAATCGAGTCGCTGAGGTTGTAAGTGCTGAAGACACGACAAGTAAGTTGCTTGTTGTTGTTATCTGTTAGAGACAACCTGATTAAATCGAAGTTAACTTTATTTCCAAGTCAGAAAAGAAGGTTCGCTTTTATTTTGTTGTGACCGCAACCTAGGTGCATGCAACGCAAACCCGCCGCAGACGTGACGGGCACGCATGCGCAATGCAGTGAGAAACGGATTTAATGTGAAATGGCGATTAATCTAAAATGCTCCAAAACTTCGGAAGACTGGCCGCACAGTTTTTTTCCCATTGCGCGAGCGGCTTCGTGTTCCTATTTATCTTTGTGTCTTATTGTATGCAATTTGTGGTTGCTCTTCTGAATGACGTGCGCAGCCCAACTAATCGATTTTCGTTGACGACGGCATTCGGTGACAACGAATTTCGATGATCGATTATTTGTTGAAACCCTAAGCAAAATACAATAAAACAAGAACACGGGAAATTACAGCGTTTTACACAAACATAGTATGCCGAACAACACCGTTTTTTTTTTCAAACGGCCTAAAACAAACAAAACGAGAAGCACTTTGAGCTAGGTTGGTACCGCACAAATTAGTTTTTACGATAAAAACTTAAATGGCAGTAATAAAATGCTGTGTTAATCAAGTAACATGAGCTCTACATTAAAAACTTTATTTCCAAGTCAGAAAAGACGGTTCGCTTTTATTTTGTTGTGACCGCAACCTAGGTGCATGCAACGCAAACACGTTGCAGATGTGACGGACACGCATGCGCAATGCAGTGAGAAACGGATTTAATGTGAAATGGCGATTTTTATGTAAAATGCTCCAAAACTTCGGAAGACTGGCCGCACAGTTTTTTCCCATTGCGCGATCTGCTTTGTGTTCCTGTTTATATTTGTGTCTTATTGTATGCAATTTGTGGTTGCTCTTCTGAACGATGTGCGCAGCCCAACTAATCGATTTTCGTTGACAACGGCATTTGTTGTGACAACGGCATTCGGTGAATTTCGATTATCGATTATTTGTTGAAACCCTAAGCAAAATACAAAAAAAAAAAAACGAGAACACGGGAAAATACAACGTTTTACACAAACATTATATGCAGAACAACACCGTTTTATGACAAACAGTCTAAAACAAATAAAACGAGAAGCACTTTGAGCTAGGTTGGTACCGCACAAACTAGTTTTTACGATAAAAAGTTAAATGGCAGTAATAAAATGCTGTGTTAATCAAGTAACATGAGCTCTACATTAAAAACGTGTATTTGGAGCTTTCGTTAAAGCTAATTTTAAATCTTTATTGACAGGGTAGGCATAAAAGGAAATATTAATGAAAATATATGTTTATCTTTATATAAAATAGCCTCTTTCCTTTACAGAAATAACCAATATGTAATGAGTGAATAGCTGGACGAAATGACACTTTAAATCAGGAGTTTCCTTGAGGAAGTGATGTTTTCTTACCTCCTTGAGGGAATGGCACCAGAGAAGGTGGTGTGTGCCCTGGGCCAAAAGTCCTCATGGGATGCCAGTCGTGCCAAAACATTGTCAATACTCTCGCTGAACCTCCAAAAACACCCTTCAACATAAATAGCCACCAACGCAATGAGAGATCAGGATTTGCAGAATGTTTGATGTCATACTGATGAGCTTGTTTACATTTAAAAATGAACTGAACAAAAAACACTGCTTAATAGTTAAGGGACATTTAAATGATTTAGACTGCAATTTCCAACCAATTTCTTTATCAAACATTAACTTTTTTAAATTAATTAATACAGTTTGAAATAAAACTGACACTGTTTTCTTATATAGCGCAGCTTTTTTTGTTATTAATCCTACTTTTACATTACAGTTAAAGCATTGAAATATTTTTTTCATTCGAGTGAGCTATTTTAAGTCCCAGGATGCTTTGTTAACAGATGGAAAACCAATCTTTAATTCACGTGCCTGCGATTCTGCATGAGCAAACAAAGCTAAATTAACTTTAAAACCTGTATTAAACCCCTCTAAATCAGCAATTATATAAAAAATGTTTGCAGAAGAACATTTATACAAAGATCATTAAATTATACAATGACATCTTTTTTTTTTACATTATTCATGGTCGAGTCGTTTTGCATGTTAGAATAAAATGATTTTTCAGAACAGATAGGACAGTGAAGAGTGACAGGAAATTAGAAGGAGAGAAAATGGGGTGGGATGTGAAAGAAAACAAGGTCAGGATTCGAACCTGTGTCTGCCTTGCGCAACCATGCATATGTGTCGTGAGCACTACCACATGTAAATGTGTACCCAGCCTTTTAAAGGGACATTATGCAATTTTTTAAAGCATTTATAATAACTATTTGAGTCCTCTCTACTAGTATTGCACTGTATATATATTATTGATTTTTATTCAAGTTATATATTTTATTAATTTCCTTTGTTTTATTGTTGTTAACTTACAGGATTGTCTCAAGGCACAAGGCTGGGGAAGGTTACGGAAAAATGTCTACTCCTCTGAAAGTTCCTATGAGCACAGTGGCCTCCATCATCTGTAAGTGGAAGATGTTTGGGACCACTAGGACTCTTCCTAGAGCTGGCCGGCCATCTAAGCTGAGTGATCGGGGAGGTGGAGGTGATCAATAACCAGAGGGTCACTCTGTCTGAGCTCCAGCGTTCCTCTGTGGAGAGAGGAGAACCTTACAGAAGGACAACCATCTGTGCAGCAGTCCACCAACCAGGCCTGTATGGTAGAGTGACCAGACTCTAAAGTTGAATTAGACTAA
The DNA here is from genome assembly GCA_007224835.1 of Danionella cerebrum. Lineage (NCBI taxonomy): Eukaryota > Metazoa > Chordata > Actinopteri > Cypriniformes > Danionidae > Danionella > Danionella cerebrum. The sequence continues at coordinate 39,465 of SRMA01027000.1, forward strand.
AAGACAATTTTTTTAAGGGAAGTGATGAATATTATTTATTCTTCAGCTGTAGAGGATTGCTAGCTCAGAGAGCAAAATTGCTAGCATTATTTGAAGCTTTAAAACTGGCCAGTGGGAGTTAACATCTACTCTGACTCAGCATTTGCAGTTTCTGCAGTTCTTACGGCTGACAGGCAGATGATGAGAGCCTTGCCGGTTTGGTGGCATCCCTACATACAAGTTCTGGTGAGGAACCATGTAGCTGAATGCTCTGTGTGTCAAGAGCACAATGCAAAACCAACCATGCCACCTTCTAAAGGGTCATTGGTCCTGGCACTGAGGTGGTCGTTGACTTGACTGACATGTGAGGAAGAGTGAATGAGATATCTTTTGGTTATGATTGGTTCTTAGACAGGATGGCCTAAAGCTTTTTCTGTGACAGTGTTTTTGAGGTGAAGTGCCTGTTCAACCAGTACTTTCCCCAAAATCTGATAATGCCATCCGGATGAGAAAGCATTAGGCCTCACCAATTTATTTGGAGCAGTCTATCACCCCAAATGTTCAGATCCACAAATGTTAACTGGTTGAATGCTGTATCTATTGCTTTGATGTCTGTACGTACGTCTGTCAACTGAACCACTGGTTTTACACCCCTTGGATTATTTTCTGGCCGCCATCTACCGAGGGGGGATTCCTCATCTCCCTCCAGCCATACTTTCAAATATTGACTCCTCTGATCAAAACATTTCATTCACAGACCAACACAACTGCCAAACCAGTGAAAGGGCACAAGTTAAATGCAACACTTGGTTTCATCTATTTTTCTGTGCTGTCATCTTTCATCTGTCGTACTGAAACTAGAGAGGGAATGCTAACAAAAAAATACAAGTTTTACCCACTTATGAGGAAGTGACTTCAGTCTCCATTATAAGAGACGGGTGTGTTGCTGACATCAAATGTATTTCTATTCCCAGACTGGGGGGTGGGGGGGGGACTTGACCAACTGGACTTCAAAGACACCAGAATGTACATTAGTGTGTATTCTTTGGAGCAACGTTCTTGGAATGAACTTCATGTTTTCTTCATTTTTGCTTCGCATTATTCAAACTTCATCCAGCTTTATTCTGCTTTTTTCTGCTTTATTTAGCTTGATTCATAAAATGTGATAAAAAGAAAGAAAAATGGCTTTTATTATTATTAATTGACTAGTGTTTACAGTCTGTTTGAGTCTTGTAGGGGGTTCCTTCATCTACAGGACAACATGCCACCATTGGGAGATATTGCGATCAGGCGATACCAAACCCTGAACCTGCTCCTCTGTATCCAGAGGATGAGTGGGGTATAACGTAATACTGAAAATAACTCTTCTTCCATCAACTGCATCACCAGTGTCTTCTGTATTTTCACCTTTAGCTAATAACACATGTGCTGATTTTTTATTTTTATTCATGGAGAGGGTCATTATAATTATACCTGTTTCAATTTTACAAACCATGATTTAAAACCGTTTTAGGAAATATAGAGGATGGTGCCACACTACTACCAAGAATGCTCAGGGCATCATTGGCACCTGGACTCATGCAGGATTGTACTGTTCATTCATTCATTTTCCATACTCGCCTATTCCCTTTCGGGGTCACATGGGTCTCCAGCTTACTTGGGGTGAGAGGGTCGCCAATCCATCGCAGAGGATTGTGCTAGTTTAGTTAAAATAGTATGTTCCCAGAGTGTCTTCAACACTCTTTTATTATGTCAAAATACAATAACTGAATGAGGGTGCTGGGTTACTTTATTCTGTTATTTTTGTTAGAGCTGGGTTGATGGTCATGTGAAACCTCACCTCATGGTCTGAAAAGGTCATCTAAAGCATCTTTTCAGCAGCTTGAGTGGCCATATTGTCCATGTATAATTGATCATATTTCTTTCAAAGGTTTAGAAGAACATCTTTCATGCAAAGCAGGGTTTCCATCACTTATTAAAGAGCCTTCATGGTGTCTGAGCAACTTTCATTCTACTACCAAGAACCTGAGATGCATACAAAGGTCATGTGGTCATGGCATGTTTGCAGTGGGAGCAATGGTTGTCCACCAAATGTGATCCATTTTGTGTTTTGCATAGAATACACTAATGTTATCAACCAGTAGACATTGAAAGAAAGTTAACAGTTCCCAAATTTCGTGCTCAGCAGAACTCTGGATATTTAGGTTTGGAGGAACCCTTAATTAATTTGGAATTATTTCAGTGAGGTGTTAAATGCGTTGAGAAAACATTGGTGGGATCATTTGAAATCCATCCTCCTCCGCATCACCGCTCTGGAGGTTTTGTCTGGTAATTATTGCGAGTGTAAATCTGATTAGTCCTGAGGGACTGAGCGCTACACGCTAAAACATCTCCACACACAGGCCAATTACAAATGACACAACTCACTCCTCTTGTCAGTTTATATCCATCATGATCGTCACATGCAATGCCTTGAGAATATTAATGTGATGGATTGATACAGAGACTTCAGTGTTCTGCGAGCCACTGCTGGAAACTTGCTGCTCTTTCTGACAGGGGGGCACTGGAGGTCAGTGCTAACACGACTCTCAACCAGTGCTCATATCGCTATGGATTTTTTTCATGGAATGACCTCATACACGCTCTTTGCAGCCACAGAATAATAAATATGATGTGCTGCCTTGCTAATAAATATCTATTAAACCATTTAAAAAAAAATCATTTTCATAAAACTGTTCAATGTTTGATGGTACTGGTCATCAATGCAAATGCTGGTTTAGTGATGTACTAGGTTGAAGGTACTGGGTTAATCTTATGTTTTTAATTTTGGGTCATTTCTGTAAGGCTTTTTACTCACAGGCTGAATTATTTTATAATTTCTTAATAATCATTGAGTAAGGGTTACATTATATGGATTTTGTTCCTTTGGTTCATGCCTTGACTCTCCATGATTGCTTCCTGCCTTCTTGGATCTTCTGCACTCCTTGTTGGTTCTCATCTGCGTTCATCTGCTCCTGTTATCTGATCATCTGCCACTCATCCTCATCCTTCCACCCATCGTGGCTGATATCGTGCTTCTTTCCTGGCTCTGCTTCTTAGTATTGGCTTCCAGAGTGTTTTTAATTCAAATGTTGGTTTATTTCTGTAACCCAATTACTAGGTTGAAGGTGCTAGGTTAATTTATTTGGTTGTTTTGTCAATATTGAGATTCTGAGTTCTTCTATACCCCAGAGTGCTGGGTTATTATCAAGCCTGTGTTTCTTTCTCTCATTTCTCTGTTGAACCAATAATGCTCTCAATCATCCACTAGACCCTAATCTCCTTGTTTCCTTTTCATCCTATCATTGCCCAGCATCTGCTCTTCCCCTTTATATTCCTACACTTCTCGTTTCCTTACTGTGTGTCCTACGCTTCACGCCTTCTAACTCTCCGTGATCGCTGCCTTCTTGGATCTCCTGCACTCCTTGTTGGTTCTCTTCTAGGTTTGTTTGTTTCTCCAGCTGCACCTGAAGAATGTTCCTGTTATCTTCACCTTTTCATCACCTGTCATAATGGGTATACATTTATTGGGATATTTTTTGTTTTATGTTGGTTTAGTTCTGTAACCTGGTTGATGGGTTAACTTGTATGGTTGTTTTGGTGTTGTGTCCTGTTTTAATACTTCCTTTTTATACTCCTTCAGTTCTTCTGTCCATATTGTCTGTCCTACGGTTCATACTCACCATGGTCACTTCCTGCCTTCTTGGATATCCTGCACTCCTTGATTCTCCTCTATTTTTGTTTGTCTCTCCATCTGCTCCTGTTGCATAGTCCTGTTATCTGCTCATCTACTGGTCATCTTCATGGGGTGGTCACACTACTCCTGAAATGTGCGGATTTCAGAGCATGTGTGATTTTTGAGCCAGCCCGCAGAACATTGTCATTTATAAAATAAAATGTCACTATATATAACTCATCTAAATTTTTACAGGGTGCTCTCAAATCTACTTTGAAGAAATACAGATGTCCTAAAAATGCACATTTGCTTCATATTGAGTTATCCAAAAAAGCTCACAGACTTGACCTCACCAAAATGGTGTCTCAAAATATGTCACGTGACCTGATATTGCAGGTTCCTCCCAGCTGAACTTTCCCTCAGAGCGGAACCCTCACCACAAAGGCAGGACCTTCCGCTTTCACATTACTGCATGCAATCACATTCAAGTCAATGTGTTTTTTTTCCATATCATGACTGGCCCATTACTCCTGTCATCACCTTTGAAGTCTATAGATCAGGCTGTTTCCTGGCTCTGCATGGACACACGTTGATGAGATCCCTTTTAGTGACATAGTAGAGCTGCTTTATGTGAAGCAAATGGTAGAGAAAGCGAGTCCAGGAAATAACACAGGGGAAACATCGACAATGGACACAGGACTGTTGGAGGTTTTTATAGGGAACTTTGATAACCGTGGTTGGCTAATGAGGTGAGTAGTTGCAGGTGATCTGGAGTGTCAGGCTCTAACAGATATTAGGTTACTTTGTATCAATAGGTGAGTGAGGGTCATGGGTTACTTTATGTGGATTTAGGGTTTTAATTGCCATTATTTAACTCTCCATGATTGCTCCCTGCCTTCTTGGACCTCCTGCACTCCTCTGAGTTGTTTCCTGGCTCTGCATCCCGCTGTTCAGAGCTTCCAGAGTGTCTAAATATACAAAGATCCGTTCCCTTTTAGGGATGTATGTGCATGTAAATAAAAGTGTATATAGTTCCTAATCCTAAAGTATAATAATACGTAATATTTTTGTAACCTGGCTACTGGATTGAGGAGGGTGTTGGTGTGTAGTATTGGTTTTTTGCGTGTTATTAAACTCAGATGCTCTTTAATTTAAACCAAAAACTGTCTGAAATTTGTTTTATCGATTTTGATGTGTCTCCGGTTTAAGCGGAAGGTGAGGGCATACATATTTCTGCAGAAGCACAAGAAAAGTTGAGTAAACAGTTTCAATAAACCACCAATTTGACCGTTAATACACAAGTAGGTTGTGGAATTTTTGAAGTATAATGACATTAGGAGTTAAATAGAAAGTAAATGAGCAGTGAGTGATCACGACCACCCCACCGAATGTAGATAGAACATTCAGATCTACATTTACTCAAACACATCGATCTGACCTCTGTGATGGAGAAAACCTTCTGCAGATACACACACAGCATAATTCATCCTTTCACGGCTCTCACGAGAGCATGGCACAACACAGATCCACATCAATATTTATGAACCGCACTGATGTCTGCTAGAACAGGCCGTGTCAAAAGACAGAAATATACGAGATGTGTGTTTTAAGTACTGAATGCTAATCTTTGTTCTGCTTGCCATACGGAATATATTGACAATACATCAAGCTTTAGTGATGCCAAACTAAGAAACACCCTGCTTTGAAGGGGATTCTAAAGCAGATTAACACGAATTATACTTTATTGAGTAATTGATCACAACTGTAACAAAATATTGAACATTCCGAAACCAAAACTGAATATGGAGTTTTTGTTTCTTAGTTAAATATTGAAAGGAAACATCTGCATATTCATACGTCATTGCCGGTACTTTCTAGAGCACATTTAGAATAAAGAAGTACCACCCAGCACAGATTAGAATGGGGGTTGGTCCCACAATGGTTGAAATCAAGGGTACGTCTGATAATGAAGTTTCCTGGGCCCCATGACATCAGTGGGTACTAAATAAATTTTCATTTATTCTGATAAATGGTCACGTGTATGTTGTTAGCATTAGGTAGAACTGTTCTCTGAGGTATTTGGATACTGTGCTGATCAGAATTCCAATACACATGCCAACACTGCCACCCTGTGGACACTCAGCTCTTTCACTTCTTGACACCTGGCAATTACATATCTGTATAGAATATTGTTAAAATAATATTAATGATAAATTAATTCTTGTTTAAAGAAGAAACAACTCAAATGTATTACATTTTGTATCTTTATAACACATTATTTATGTCTGATATCAGAATTTGGATGTCAATGTATACACTAACAGTCAAAAAAGTAATAAGCACTGTTTAAACAGTTCCCTGCAAAAAAAAAAGAAACACTGAAGTGGACACCCCCTTCTACCTCCTTCTGAGATCATAGCTGTTGGATAACTACAGTAAAGGAATGCTTCGGCAACTTTACTTCAGCAAAATGTTCATATTTGGAGGCAATCAGCTTGTGGCATTGCTGAGGTGTTATGGAGGCCCGGGATGCTTCCATAGCGATCTTAAGCTCATCCAGAGTGTTGGGTCTTGCATCTCTCAACTTTCTCTTCACAGTATCCCACAGATTTTCTATGGGGTTCAGGTCTGGAGAGTTGGCAGGCCAATTGAGCACCAGTAATACCATGGTCAGTAAACCATTTACCAGTGGTTTTGGCACTGTGAGCAGGTGCCAGGTCGTGCTGAAAATTGAAATCTTCATCTCTATAAAGCTTCTCAGCAGATGGAAGCATGAAGTGCTCCAAAAGCTCCTGATAGTTAGCTGCATTGACCCTGCCCTTGATAAAACACAGTGGACCAACACCAGCAGCTGACATGGCACCCCAGACCATCATTGACTGTGGGTACTTGACACTGGCATTTTGGCATTTCTCTTTCCCCAGTCTTCTTCTAGACTCCGGCACCTTGATTTCTGAATGACATGCAACATTTGAACATTTGGCTTCTGCCACTGTTTCTGGTTTAAAAGTGGCTTGACCTGGGGAATGTGGCACCTGTAGCCCATTTCCTGCACACGCCTGTACATGGTGGCTCTGGATATATCTACTCCAGACTCAGTCCACTGCTTCCACAGGTCCCCCAACATCTGGAATCGGTCCTTCTCCACAATCTTCCTCAGGGTCCGGTCACCTCTTCTTGTTGTGCAGTTTTCTGGCACACTTTTTCCTTCCCACAGACTTCCCACTGAGGCGCCTTGACACAGCACTCTGGGAACAGCTACTCGTTCAGAAATTTCTTTCTGAGGGTGTCAGTGATGGTTGGCAGTCTTACCCATGATTGTGGTTTTGAGTAATGAACCAGGCTGGGAGTTTTTAAAAGCCTCAGGAATCTTTTGGAGGTGTTTAGAGTTAATTAGTTTATTCAGATGATTAGGTTAATATCTCGTTTAGAGAACCTTTTCATGATATGCAAATAATTTGAGATGAGCTGTATGCCAAAATATCAATATTAAAACAATAAAAAGCTTAAACTACTTGTGGTAATGTAACAAGTTGGAATGTAAAAAGTGACTGGCTTTTTAACAGTGAGTGGCACTTTTTTGCATTGAAAGAAAAATAATTTTTGGGCTTTGAAAAATCATGTGGCATATAAAAAATATTGGCAATTAAAATAAATTGTTGAAAAACATTGAAACAAAATTGAATTGGAAGAAAAACAAGTTTGGGCACCTAACAATTAATGGTACGAAAATTATTACAGATATGAAATATGGTTTTGAAAAAAATGCCACTGAAAAAAAAATCAATTTAGCGAAAGTGAACTGTTAACAAAAAGAAATTCTCTAGAAAAAGAATTCCCATTGAATAATTTTTTGGCTTTGAAAAATCTGTGGAATCTGAAAAAGAAGGAATTCTGAAGAAAAAGATACTGAAATAAAAATGAGCTGCTTATAAATATTTGGATTAAAGAAAAAGACAGTGTTGGCATAGAAAACAAATAGATATGGAAAATAAATGTTTTAAAAGAAGGTAATCAGATTTTAAGTTTTGCCATTGAAAGAAATTGCATCGCATACAATTTTATATTGGCATTTCTTGCTGTAGTATGCATTTTACAAATTAAAAATGTAGTTCTAGTATATTGTTTAGGGATACTTCTCATTTATTTTTTTTAACCCAAAAGCGTTTAAAAGGAATTTTTCAGTAAGTTTCATGAGGCAACATACTCTTTCTGGCATGTTTTGAAAAATCGATGCTTTTTGTGTATTTTGTCTGAGCAAATATTTGAAACCTTTAAAATGAAAAAAGCACAGGATCATTAAACAGAATGACTTAGCGATCATTTTATTTGATCTGTTCCCACATAACATGACGATAAATACATAGTCAAGGTCACTGTACATTTCATCCTCATCATCCTCATCAAAGTACCAGATTCAAACACTGCAAACAAACCTTTCACACTAAACATGCTCTAGCTCCTGTATTTGAAAAATACCTTGGTCCTATCTGAAGGCTAATATTTAATACATTTACAATACTTTACAAGCCTAAAGTACATTTCTGTGGTTAATTGAGCCGTACACACAGAAAAGTGCAGAAACTACACGAACTGCGCCATAAAACACAACAGCGCCGTTTCAGATTATAAATGTTGGCAACATTTCAAAGGAAGGCATCCTCCTCCCTTCAGTTCACCAGTTTTATCCTCAATCCCATCAATCGCTCCTCGTAACTACAGAACGCAGTTTCATGGGTCACCGGGGTTTGTATGGAATGCATGAAAGAGATGATGGCGCTGCACAGTCATCTATCGTATGGAAAACTATTAAATATATAAACAAAACACTGAGATTGTTCAATATATGGAGATACAGGAAGCTCCTGGATCCCATCATCTCACTGCAAACAAAAAACTCATCAAATCCTCCAAAGATGAGGTAGCTGCTACTTGGGTGTTGGTGCATCTAAAAATACCGTTTAAAGCTATAAAAGTAATATTTTCACAGAGAATGACATCTTGTGTCAATACTGATGGTGTCATCGCCATAGATACGATTTTACACGTTTAGTTGTACCAAGGCATTCCCAGACATTCAGAAACAGATGTATTTCTAGCTCCCGAGTAGAGCTCGTCACCCTATCTCTAAGGAAGAACCATGTGAGTCTATGGAGGAGACTCCAGATCCTATCCTCTTTGAGATATCAGGATTTCATGCTTCAGTTGATGTCTTGTGCTGTACGTCACTATAAAAGCACTCATTTCCAAAAGGCTATTGATAACACGCAGAGACTCTGAGGTACGGTTCACACCCATGTCAAACTAGATCTTGCTTTGATTGCTTTTTTTTTTTTAATGGATAAATATTACGCCGACAGTGTTTGTCCGGGTCATAGACACAAGGAGAAATCAATAACTGTATAATCATTTCGTGATCATCTCTCAGCGATGCTTATGGTCAAATGAACCGCACTCACAGTAGCAGGGTTCGCTTCAGTTCAACCAAACATGATGAGTGTGCATGAAATGAGTTAAGGCCTTTACACACTTGGTGCTGTTTATTCACAAAACCAAAATATTCTACTAGTGAATTTCACAAATGTTTATCATTTGAATTTTCAGACTCGCGAATGGAACAAATCTGTCAAAAAAAAAAACTGTTGAAATTAAATTATGAGCATCATCAGTGCAACAATGGTGGGTTTATTGCTATAAATCTCCAGTTAGCAGACACCGTTTTGCCCTGAGAATAGCAGTAAAGCTATTCTCAGGGCAAAACTGGATACATGCTGTTTGTTGACTTTTAACTTCCAGTGAAATTTCCACTTTTGTAACTCAAAATTATGACTTATCTAAAAATGTTTACTTTTCTCTCAAAATATATAATTTTTATTTCAAAATTTCAAATTTTTCTCTCAAATATTTGTTTTCAAGCGTATAAATTTGACTTTTTTTTATCTCAATATGTGTACTTTTTGTCAAAATTTTGACTTTTAAAGTTTTAAAGCCATTATTATTTTTAAATAAAAGTTTTTTTTTTTTATTTGTTGATACCAATTTAACCATATTGGTATTTAAGCCTATATTACCTACAGGAATGGCAGCTATCCCATTTGCTCATCAATGTTTATAAATGCTTGGAAAAACTGTAACCACATGATTAATCTACAAAAAAAACAAGCCTGTCTCACAGAGCTGTTCAAGATGTGTTTGCTTTGAGCAGTTTTTCATTTAATATTGACATAACTTGAAACATGGGATATAAGGGATGTATTGAGTCATGGCAAATTAAAATAATTCAAAGAAACAGCTGGTAAACTACGCTATGGCCGTTCTTCAAAAAGAGTTGTTTAATAAAAATATTTTATTTGGTTTGTTAAGAAGAGCATTTTAAAAATGTCAGCGACTCCAAGATTTTAAGTGGTGTTCAAAACATAATTAAATCTACAAACAGAAATGTTCCAGCTCTCCGAACTATTAACAAGGGACGCACCAAACATTTATCAACACAATGTCATCATTGCTCAATGAGGAATCACTTTAAAGAGGCCAAATCCACTTCCTGACAAACATAGAATCTTTCATGCATGTTTGTATAATCCTACACAGTAAAATCCTAAGAGTTAAATTAACTCTACTCGGAGTATATTTAGTCCCACTCTATATAGAGTTAAACCGACTCTGAGAAAGAGTAATTTAATAATCTATTTTCTTCATGTTTTTCCAAATCTGCATGGAAAATGCAAACTAAATATTAACTATTCAGAGAGGGACCAAGTCCACTCCAGAAAGAGTAAAAACAGACAAAAATAGACTGTTTAATTCAAATAGACTTATTTAAATAACTCTCCTTCAGAGTTGGTTTAACTCTATATAGAGTGGGACCAAATACACTCTGAGTAGAGTTAATTTAACTCTTAGGATTTTACTGTGTACATTCCTTTTTTTGTGATCATAGCCCCACCCATAGTTCTAGCACCGCCCACCGACCAATCAGATTTATCACTAGTACAACTCATCTTTATGCAGAGCGGGTGTGCTGCAGCACACTCTAGCTGAAAAACAAATGCAGAGAAAGTGTGTTGATAAACAGTTGACACTGTTTTTAAATAGCTGCTCAGTATTGTTTTTCCCAAACTCCGTCTAATAGGTGATGGTTGATCGGCAAGGGCGTGACGGTGGGAAAAACGGCGTGTGAAATTATGAGGTGATTCAAAAACATTTTACGAATAATATTGCACTATTAACCATTATTAATAACATAGAGGGCTCAAATATTTACTCACCTTCGAGTGAGTCTTTCCTGAATGATTATATATTGTCGTGTGGTTTATTAAACTCTGTAAAATTTTTATTAATTTGAAGTGTTCCCAGTGTTTAAAGGCCTTAACAGAAGATCTTCTGTTGAATGTCGACAGTATCGTAGACTTGCGTTCACCACCTGTTCCATCAGAACACTCTACTGCACTTTGTACAAGTTTCTATGTAAAAGAGGAGCTCAGCGTTTAGACTCCAGAGCAATCAGAGCAAACGTTCTCTACAATGAGCCCTTGGTCGTGTGCTGCTAGATCCCTAAACACTGGAAAATGCTCAATAGAAAATTCTCTGAGCTCAAAACTATACACAGTAGAAATCAGATAAGTTTGGCAAGCTTGGAAAAACATTGATTATTCTGCTTACCCTAGGATTCCCTAAAAGCATAGTTTCTTTTATTTTATTTACAGAAAATAGTGATATGGACAGATACCGTGCTCAACAACCAATAGATCTACATTCATGATGTGTTTACTAAAAAAATGTTGTTGGCTATTTTGCATACAACTGAGAATATTCATTAGCCAATCAGAAACAAGGAATTTACTGGCTCCGATCATTTTGGTGCTTTTCCATTATATGACACAGTTTGGCTTTGTTTGCTTTGGAAAAAAAAATGTATTCAAAAATCTATAGCTACATTTCCATCCACCCAAGATGTGCATACATTTTGAAAATGTGCGTAAAATAGTAGGTACTTTTTTGTAAAGTACGTAAACTAACTGAGAAAAAAAATAAGAAAAATGTTCATAAACTACTACGTAAACGCATTTACAGAATAAATTCCAGCATACAGCGCAATGGCAATGCCTATTTCTGCCAGAACTGTGGCGCAATGGGGTGCCATTATTGGGCTAACTGACAAAACGATTTCAATTTGATCATTCTAAAATTCTGTCATCAAAGTAGTTCGGGATCATCACCTCCCAGAACCAACTTGACTTGAAAGTCTGCGTTCCCAAAGGGCGTTCTCCTGCCTCCAAAAGCAAGATCACTGCGAATATTGCATTTCATCTACGTTTTCTAAGACACAAGTAAGTTAATAAATACAAAAAAAGGTCTCCTACTGCAGCTACTTGTATTTTTCTTTTGATATTTGCCACTTGTTTACCAGGAAGTGACGATTTTGTTCTCTTGGATGGAAAGGGTGCTTTATTCACAAATATTTTATGCAATGTTTCATTTTCGCACTTAAATTTGGATGGAAACATGACAACATTCATGGAATTTAAAAAGAATGGTTTTGTAAATGCAATTAATGACATTGTTCACACTTTACTGCTTTAAATTTAAGGGATTTTAAGCGCTTCGTTAGACCATTATTGGTCTGTGAGGCATTCATTACCCGACCAAATAGAAATAATAAATAATTTTCTAAATTTCCTTTTTATTGGCTTTAAGAGTCTCTAAGGCTTTGTTTTAAAAATTAATCCAATATTTCAAGACACATGTGTATGTTACGAGGTTAGGTGATTCACAACCAACAAATAAGTTGCAAACTAGATTATTAAAACTAATTTAACTCTTAATTATTAAAAGCAAACACAGGTCCAACTACAACATTAACTCTTTAGAAGTTTCTGCATGCACTGGTGCGTTTCCCAGTCGAATCTGTTTTAACTTACTTAAATGACTTACCCAGCTATTGTTTAATTTTATTTTCAAATATTCAATTTCAAATTTAATATTATTTTACATGAACATTACAAATGTTGATGCATAATATGAAGGATATGTCCAATTAAAATGTGAGAAAATGTTTGAATGTCTTTCAGTTTAATTTCCGAATCAGTGCCATCTAGTGGTGAAAAGAAGAGATAATCCTTGAAGTACAAGAACTGTGATATGGCTTGTGTTTTTCAAAGTTCTGGCACAGAAAATGCACAAGTGCTTAGAACAGTGTATAAGATTTAGGATATGTTTGACTTTTTAACTCTATTTTACAACAATATTCACATTGTTTTGACCTTGTATTTGCTCTTTTGGAGGAATTTTTAAACACTTTTGATTTTTGTTATAAACATTTAGCGTTAAAAATTACAAAATTTACTACTCTGAAAATATTTTTTTGTAAAATGTCAAGATAGTTGTGGAATTAAAAGCGGTAGATAAAGAATAAAATAAAAAAATAAAGAATAAAAGCGGTATTAAAAATAATTTATTAGAGCAATTTGTAAAGTAGTAAAAAAACGCTCAAAAAGGGTTCTAAGGATTAAGGTGAGTGTTTCTGTGTTTATCTGTGACTTTGTGAAAAGAATTGTCTGAATAAAATTGATCTGCAGGGTCAAAAAGGTTGGCATTTTTTTTACAGAAGCCACGCTTTTGCATTAAATGCTTCCCTTCGTAGAAAAGCTCAAGCTGCTGGAGGGATGCTAGTCTTTCTTACATGGAAGCGCCCTTATAATGCCACATTTTTGAAAATTAAGAAGTTAACACTAAATCTGAAATCCTAAAATGATTTGCGTAGCATCTGCTTTCTGTTGCATGTGATCTGCGTTTAATTCTTTGAGCTCAATGGAAGTAAATGAGTAAAGAGTGCAGGTGTAAAGTGTTGCCCGGGGATAATAATGTAGCCTGTGCTGGTGTAAATCTGTTGTTTCATAATATCTGTTTGTGAATAGGCTAGGACTATTCATCCAAGTGAGTCTCATCGAAGCAAACTGTGTCATAAAATGCAGCAGAAAAGCACCATTCTAGTCCTAGAGCGCTCACAGTTAATCTCTTTTGTTTAAATATAACATGTCTGGGCTTTAAATACTAATATTTTTAGAACAAGTTTCTTATGGCTCAGAGCTTTTGGATGTGTGATATATTAGATTTGCACTGGTAAAATCTGAAATCCTTCAACAAAGTGATATGTAAATAAAATGTGCACCAGATCAGCCGAAACCCCATTCATTGTGCGTTTCTAAAAGAAATCCCCCCTCCTTAAAACAACCCAGCATTCAGGAGTTCAGCAGCACTGTAAATAACTCCAGCACGCTAGTCCTCGGTTCGGCTAGTAATCATTATCAGCATTATTTACTTTAGTGGAGGAATGCAGTCACACTGTGCTGTCTTCCAGCAGTGGTTCGAAGTCCTCATCGCTGCCTGGGAGTGGTGTGTTAGTGTGGGCTCCGGCTAGAGTCATACTGCTCTTCCTGGTTTGACAGGGTGATGATGGGGGCGTCGGGTGGTCCGGGATAAACAGAGCCACTAGAAAAGCCACCACAACTGTACAGGCACCCAGAAGAAACGGAGGCCCGGGAATTGTCGTTTTCTGAAAAACAAAAGATCAGATTACTCTGTGACAAAGTTCTGGAAAGATGGTAGAATCACACAGCAGTGTGTTTTTGCAATTATTGAATATTAGAATAGACTATTAACTGTGTTTACTAGAACCCTTCACTAAACCCGGGTTCAGACTGCACGACCTTAGCCTCGATTTTGAGGAATTGCAATCAGACAACCAATGAAGCCTTTATTTGTCGTGCTCTGTTGCATGCAGTGGACCCCTCTGACCACAAACAAAGACAAGGGGGAGATGGCTCACAGTAGAGAGGTAGCATTCACAGACAGGAAAAAGTGTTTACAATGGGAGAGTTAGAGTTAGGTATCTTGAGTGGGGTATCGGCCTGGTGGGGTCTGTTCCATTTACACTGGAGGGTAGAAGAATGTGGAAGCTTATTGTCCTTGAGGAGGAATGCAGAACTCGTTATCCTGTTCTCACTGGAGAGTTGTTTTGTCACTAATAACGGCCTTGTCTGAAGCCAACTGGGAGAGGAATGTTCAGCAGAATCCCTGTTTTCAAAGCTCTGAGTAGATATCTTCGACATCCTGTAGGGACAGACCAGCCAGGCCCACAATGTGCCACTTCTCCCAACCGTCCATCGTCGAGGCAGGTGGGCTCCCCTGATCCCACGCACCTTATCAAGAAGATGTTGTCTATTGGACTAAAGAGGCCGGTTCATCAAAAATATTGTTCCTTTATTTAGAGAGCAGGGCAGACAGACTACACAAGGGTGCCAGGAGGCAAGATAGATAGATAAGGGAGACGGCACTCGTTCCGCAGAGAGACAAACGAGTCTCATACATATCAGAGCTTATGCACACATGTGACAATTGTACAATGTGAATTACCAAAGTTGCGCTGTGAGAGTCGCAAGGGACTTGGTCATGAGATATTTAATATCTGCTATAAAATATAAGTCACAGTAAAAAAAAAACTAAACTAAAAATGCAAACAATACCTGAAGCTTGAAAATATTTATTGGTAGAGTCGTCGATAAAGGAACAGAATAAATTTAACATGTGAACGTTTTGTTCCCTGAAATATCATTAGTTTGAAAAGAACTTCAGATTAGCAACTGAATGCTTCTAAAGGATCAGCGAATGCCGAACTTCTGTTCATTTGTACATTTTTATAAATGTGTCGTACACAAGGCTATTTGTGAACCATTAATGTTATTACTCTAAATTTTTCCTTTAAAACTAGCATTTTTGATGCATACAATAATGTATTCAGATCTATAAATGGACTTACGACATTAAATCAAACACGAAACGGTGGAGTTCTTTATTCTACAACTTTTAAAACACTATGTTCTATAAAAGGTTTGTCTCATGATCATATCCATTGTTAAACATTTTGTTATACAGCCAACAATGGCACATTTTTTTGTAAAACAATAAAATTTTTGGACATATACGAAAACTAAAATAAAATGAATGTTTTTATTATTTTAAAACCTTTCTAAATTACACAAATTGCTTTGTGGTTGCTATGGCAGCTATCTTTGTAAAACATCAAATGTGCCGTCTCACGCAGTGCATGCTGGGAAATCTATCTCAAGCACACTCGATCTGAAGTGTTTCGGTAAATTAAGACCAGTGAAAAAACCTGCAGAAACCC
Organism: Danionella cerebrum; assembly: GCA_007224835.1. Classification (NCBI taxonomy): domain Eukaryota; kingdom Metazoa; phylum Chordata; class Actinopteri; order Cypriniformes; family Danionidae; genus Danionella; species Danionella cerebrum. The sequence goes on from SRMA01027000.1 coordinate 55,346, forward strand.
TATAATAGCAGATGAAGAGTATATGCTGATTAAGATACTGTTCCTAGAACAGATAGCCAGTATCTAAAATCATATTTTTATTTATCAAACTTCATTATTTTAACCAAAATTAATTTCTGAACAGTCATTCAATGCCTCTATGCCTCGTAATTCTTCTTCTGCACAATGACACCGTACAGAATGCAATAGAAATGCACATCTCAGCCATAAAAACCTGTGATAGAAAATCTGTGAAAGAGTTACATCCGGAAAACATTGGCTTTTAATTTCAACATTTCTTAAAAAACAAATTCAAAACGATTCTCGTTCCAAAATGACTTAATGCAGGCGTTGAAAAATAACGAAACAAATGTTTCTGTGTTTGCTGATGTATTTAACACTCTCAAGCTTGTACCTCAGTGGGGGTCTGTATCGGGATGGCATAGTCAGGCTGGATTGTCGTGATCCCACTCAGCTCCACATTGAAGAGGAAGAAAACGAAGCCATAAAGAGCTGGACCAAGGCCATTACAGAGGCCACGAATCCCTGTTATCATGCCCTGGACCAGACCTGAAGCAGAACAACACACAGAACTTTACATAACTGGAGCCTTGGAATGGAACGTTATCTGCTTTGTAAGAGAGCAATGGCGATAGAAAAGTGTTTGAAAGAATGGAGAGTGACTGAAGGACAAAGACAAACTAAGCTAAATAATAGATTAACTACTTTTTTTATTGACATTTATCAGATAACTCTACTTTTTTGCATAAATACATGTCAACCTTAGTCCTGATCAAACATTACAAATCCAGGCTGATATGGCAAACAACCACTTTTCAATATAAAAGCAAATAGTAGACTTTTAAACGTTTTATAACAAGCTAGTTCTATGCACATTTTAAAAACCCTGAGGAGCTCATGATATTTCATGGCAGAGGTGTGGACTCAAGTCATATGACTTGGTCTCGCATCATTAATGTGATGACTCGCGACTTGACTCAGACTTGAAACCCAATGACTCGGAAAGACTTGAATGATATTTCACATTCGCATTTTGATCTGTGTGAGATCACGTCTCACATGCTTCTGTGTCAGAGAGAGCATGAGCGAGGCCAAGAGAGAGAGAGGGGGGGGGGGGGACGCGAGACAGCATACTTTGGTCAGAGGCGACGTATCTAACGGACATTGTAAACACAAAAATATGCAACATATTTTTCGCCATATAAGACGCACCCACATTTTAAATGAGGAAGATCTAGAAAAAAAAGATTCTGAACCAAATACTGTAGTAAAATATTTTATATCAACTGTGTAAAAGTTAACAGCAGTTTAAGAACAATTATATACCAAACATTAAATTACATTACCAAGTCATTAAACAGTAAAAGTAACAAAAAAGGCTGTAATGTTTTTATTCGAACCCCAATAATTCCTCTTCGTCAGGACAGATCCACACAGTCATTGTCAGCACTTTCTTCCTCACTGGTGTCAAATAAGATGTTGTCTTCTATTCCATCCAAGGCATTACTAATACCACACTTCTTAAATGATTTTAAAGCAATGTCCTCCTTCACGGAGTCCTACGCGCTATGGTAGGACGAGCAGAAATGGGCAGAGATGACTCAGCGCGCACTCAGCGTGATGACTCAGCGTGATGGGAATTTTCCTATATAATACTACCATCTAGTGGTCATTTAGAGAAATGTGGTTTGAGAAACTTTTAAGAGCACACATCATACTTCAGTTGCCTGCCCCTTGAGGAGGCTTTTAAGTTGAAATGAGAACGGAGGATGGGTCTCTTTGCTGTGTTCTCTCTCTCAAACGGTCTCCAGTGTTTATTATCAATTAAGAAGGTATATTTTTACCATAACAGGAGCTAGGCCGAAGCCGTGGCCTCTCTTACTCCTCTCCTACGGCCGTGACCGCCCTCCGCTCCGCGGCGCTCTGCATTCGCCATATAAGACGCACAAACTTTTCCGCCTCAGTTTTGGGGAAGAAAAAGTGCGTCTTATACGGCGAAAAATACTGTATTTATTGTTTTAAAAGCTATATATTGTCAACTAACAAAAAGAAACAGTTTGTTTATGACGTTAGATAAGGATTCACTATGAAGTAAACAACGCATAATACATTGTCAAGTTTATTCCTTTGTGAAAACGAATAATATTAATTCTCCTGAAGCAAAGATCAAACGCATGTTGTTTGGTTACGCATGCGCAAAACAACCCTGTCTTAGCGTCCGGTCAGCTGATGGCTCTAGCAAATCTCTAAGCAGAGGCCGCAAAGCAGGGGTGCTCATTACGGTCTCTGCTCAAAAGCTCGAGACCAAAATGTTCTTAGTAAACAAATAATCCCTATTTTTAATCTGTGTTATGTAGCGGACAAACTACAAAACTTTTTTTATCAAAACAAGTTTCCCTCGGCATTCGCAGAAACACATTACAATCTATGCGCAACCCGCTGACATGGAATCGATTAGGGACCGTCTGCAAATTACCAGATCCAAAATATGTTTTACCGAGAATAGTCTTCATAACTTCATTCTACATTGCTCTATTACAACCAAAATCAAGCAACACGCCACTCCTCACCTGCATATTGTACTGCACGACTCAGTTTCAATAAATATTGAAATATTTATCAGAGCATCATTTTTATTCTTGATTATTTGGATCAAAGCTCAATTGCTCCCATAAAAACCACTTAATTACCATCAATTCAGGTCACACACAACTGTTCTAATGATTCAATTCAGTGCAAGTCATCAAATTAAACTCACGCTATTATAAATGTAAATAATTTATTATTATGTGTGTTTTGTCAATTCTCAATAAAGTTGAAAATAATTGTTTGTTGATTGATTTTTTACATTTTTGTAGCGGGTAGATCATTTTAACTTGGTCATTTTAAAAGTAGCTCACAAGCTGAAAAAGTGTGAGCACCCCTGCCGTAAAGCCTCAATCGCAGCAATGATACCTAAGATCATTTCAATTGAGTCAAGTCCAAACAGTAGAATCAAACACAGTTGAGGGTGTAGAACCTCCTCAAGATGATCAGAAGAAATTGACAGCACCTGTGTTAAATTTATGAGTCACAGCATACTTAGTATCAAGTGATATTTCAGATTTTCAGATATATATAAATCTGCAAAAACATGAACAAGTCTGTGTGTTCTGTCAATTTGGGACGCTGTGTGAAGAAAAATAAGTTGTATATAAAAATACTACTTTAACAGATCACACTTTATACATTTACCCCATAAGAAACTACAATAAACATTTACTGTGTGCACCTTTATGGACAATGTCCAACTCAAACTCCCCAAGCTCCCCATTCATCGTGTGTCAACATTTCCTCTACACTTAATCCGCAAACACATGACTCAAATACCATTGGTATCAAAATAAAAGTACTGTAACTTTTGACAGAAACTTGCAAAAACTTTTACAAAACAATCACGCGTGAAAAACTTTTACAAATTAAATACACTTCTGTTCTTAATTTCTGCATTTCTTAAAATAAATGGAACGTACGGTAAATGTAATCTATTATTGCTTGCTATATCGTTTTTTAATATATATATTATATCTTATATATATATCTTATTTATTTTTAACCTTATAAATATTGTAAACATAGTGAACCACAATTCCACTGTATGTCACATTTCACAGTTTGATGTGAACAGAAATAATTATTGTACACTAAATGTTGTTTACATTTCGCAGTGTACACGTTTATTTTATGTTATTTTAACGGTTTCCACGGAAACGATATATACTGCCATACCGCCCAGCCATAATAACCACTGGTGGGATTTTGTTTTTACCAATGCCTGAACTCTCAAAATCTTCACAAAACAATTACATACGTAAAAAAAGAACAAAATGTACCTTGTTTATCTGGATCTGCACTCCGTGACACTAAAGCGCTCACTGCGGGGAATGTAATACTGGACATGGCCGCCACAGCTCCGGCTGCCCACATCATCCTGTAAGAGAACAATTAAACCATGAGCTGTGACATCCAAGAGAAGGGGCTTCTTCTCAATTCAGACTTCTGAGAAGCAGATAACATCAGTGACTCACCATGGCTCGGAGCCTAGACCGTACCAGGCCAGCTGCAGAATCTGGAATCCCAGACCCAAAAGAACTGTGTTTTTGTTACCGATGGTCCTCATCAGCAGAGTGAGAAAAAGAGTCTGTCGGGGACAAGCTTTGTGGTTAGAAATCAAGGTTAGAGTTGCCCACTAAGCCACGCCCCACAATGAAAATTTGGTCCATGCTGTATCTGTTTTGTAAACTACCAAAAACATTTCAATTGTGTGGAGTTATGCACATGTTTACCTCAGAATATGGTATTAAATTATAAATTAAATACAGTGCTTAGCATAAATGAGTACTCCCTGTTTCAATTTCCAAACTCTTCACCAGACAAATTTTTATTGAACGCTTATGTAACTCCATAACATGAAATTAAGGTTAATAATCGAACTTACAGCACAAACTCTTCAGTTTACTCCAATTGGTTGAGGCACAAATGAAAACACCCCGCAACAAAAACAACTATATCTAGTATTTTGTAAGAGCACTGTGATTTTTAAGGACACAACCAAGTTGGGGCATATTGCAACAGTGGTCATTAGCGGCATATTTGGAAAATTATCAAAATCTCTGCTCAACAAATGAAATGTTGAGTGTTTCACATAGTATTTGATTAAAAACAGCTAATGTGTGTTTATAAACCAAGAATATTATGAAATATTATTAAACTGTGTATGATAACAGTACCATGTTGTCTCTACAGCCATTAACCGCATTACCGAATCCCAGCACTTGTACACACAGCTTCTCATTACAGCTCTGCTGATGTTTAACTGCATCTGCTCTTGACCTTTTATCGGATTTGGGAACAGTAATGAATCAATGAAGTACCTGGGCCAGGATGGACAGGATTCCGACCACTCCGATGAACACTGCAATCGTTTTGGGTGAGAAGTTAACAACCTGCAAAACAGACAGATGTGTATTGTAATACATCTGCAACGTCGGGTAATGAATAATCATTCAACTCAAGGACATTCCAGCTCAACTTGGACAAGAGCGCCATGATAACCACTGAATTCTATGAAATCTATCAGTGCTTCATGTCGTCTAATTCTGTCCTTTAATTAAACAACATTAAATTTTGTACCGCTTCTTTGGGTTCCTAACCATAACTCAACTAGAAAATTTTTGTTGTCAACGGTTGCTATGGAGGGGCCATAATATAATATTTCCTTTGTAACTATAATTTACATAAACCAACCCACGTGTATTATCATTCAGCAAAGCTGAGATAGAGTTCATTGTTATTGATGAGATAACTGTTAATTTTGAATATCATTTTCATCACACTCAGAGCATTTTGAGTTTAGTTGTGATATCATTTTTGTCATTGATTAAAAATTCTGAGAAAATATTGTCAATAAAATGAGCACTGCCTCTAATCTTCAAACGGTTCCATTCTTTATTGATTTATCATTCATTTAAACTCTGGGTAGAGCTTGGAACAACCAGCTGCTGTGGAACATTAAAACATCTTACCTGACGCAAGTAGAGGAAGAAACTGGAGTACTGCCCAGCCTCGGGCAGATAGGACAGAAACACTGTTATACAGATGAGAAGAACTGTAGTGTCCTGCCCCACTTTCCTCAAAGACTGAGAAAACATACAACAATCAATCAGTGAATGAAACAACCGGGTGTTAGTTAAAAATAACATTGCGATTGAAACCCCAAAACAATTACTATTAGCTGCTCTTTTTATTTTTAATTCTCTGTTGAAACTGACCACACAAATCATTTCCTCGTGAAAAACTGGTCAAATAAATATGATAGAAATGCACATTTCTACAGCCTATCCCCTGCGTCACTCTCAGAGGTTACGTCAGGAACACAATGCATCATTATTATTAACGTGGAACACAATACGTGGTATAGTGTTTACCTTGGGTGTGACTTGGGCCAGTCGTGGCTCATATGAAAAACTAAAACCTGATGTTTAATGGACTGAAATAAAGAAGTTTCTCTAAGACGGAAAGGTCAAATTTTAGCAAGACAAAAGTTTTGTCACCTAAACAGAAATTGAACACATTTACTGCAAATACAAAACATTAGGGGTGTAACGGTACGCTAAAATCGTATTCGGTTCGGTACAGTGTCTTGGAGAGCTCGGTTCGGTTCATTCGGTTCGGTACAAAACAATAAGAACTTACATAATCTTTATTTTGAAAAGCTGCCAATACACAATAGAATTCTTGCATAAAATAAATAAAAGTGACACTTTTGGGTGATATTTTAAATGAATTGCACTCTTTATAAAGAAAAGCACATTTTTTTAACCTCTTAAGCCCGAGAGTCCCCGGTACCGGGGACTTGCCCCCTTGTGCGTTACATTTTCACTCATAGCTCACGAACCCTGAGAATAACCCACACATATTAAATACTGTTGTGTTCAGCGGAAACTCCTCTAAAAACGTATCTAATTCAATTTCATATCCGTTAACCACAGCTCGAACGCCATGCAAATAAACAACAACATGTCCGGAGTATAATTCATGACCACGTTTTTGTTTTTGTGCGATATGTATCCACAATATAAACGGAAACACCCAAACCGTTACATTAAATGAAAGCTAACAACCAGCTGAATCCAGTGATATGCAACTCATTAACATTGCATGAAGTATTTCAGAGCAGGGAGCGAAAGTTCCACGAAAAAACGCCAGCGAAAACCAAGCAAGCATGTAAATCTTGTCTTACCTTTGCCGTTTTTTCAACAAAAAGTTATTTCCATAGCGATAAAAGTCCGTTTGTTGTTATGTCCGGTCGATAGCTTCGCGAAAAGTCCATTTTGTGTTTTTTCTGTTGCTCCAGTGCTCCTCTTACGTCACCAAATATGGAATGACTCCCCGTGCGTAAGAGCACGTCTCTCCACGCTGCGCGTCGTGTGATTCGTCGGCGATCCCGTCAGTCTCAAAATGGTTGAGCTTATTGGCTTCCTCAGAATCAGAGCTTTCCAGCGATATATAGAGCTCTCGGATTGGACAGATGGTCGGGGGGTAGGGACACGCAGAAGCTCGACGTGGAAAGCGTTTGTGAATGAAAGGTTCCCAAAAGCGCAGCAAGATGGCGTAAATGAGTTTCTACCCCCCTTTTACAGCGTTTCTTTAGGAGTTTTTTTTGCTGAAATCATGTCCCATAAGCAAGAAAAGAAGACTATGAACGAAGCTGAAGCTTTGGACAAGATTTTTTTCCATATTTCAATTATTGTGCCAAATTGTGCCAAACTGTGCCAACATGGATTACGCCTGAACTTTGTTCAATCAAAACCTTTACAGAATATTAGTTTCTTGTAGTATGAACACCAAACTTGCTACAGATGTCCTTGACATGTAGTGGTTACAATTGATTGTGTTTATTTGCTTCGTTATAAGTAAAATAAGGAGATATTGGAGGAAACATGTGTTTTTTTTTTAGGCGGAGTTCATTTTTTGGCCATTCCAACATCAATTACTCTTACCCAGTGTTCTTGACTGTCAAATTAACTCATCCACACCACTCCCCAAGAACCCATCTTCATTTTGATACCAAGATTTGCAGTTTAGGCCTTGTAAAAGCTGAGAAATGCCTTAAAAAGTAAAAGTATAGGATTTTCGGAAAATAGGCCTCAGGGCTTAAGAGGTTAATTATTAATAAATTTAGAAGAGGTTATCAAAGTGGTAGCCCTTTGCATTAGTCAGTACCCAGGAAGTAGCTCTCGGTTTCAAAAAGGTTGGTGACCCCTGTTCTACAGTGTCTACATTTGACTTCTTTTGTTCCATTTTCACCCGTTCTAAAGCCAAAATGTGTCTAGATGACAGAGACGGAGTTTTTCGTTGGTATTAGTTCCTCTGTTGCCTCCTTGCTTGAATACCATAACGCAAAGGGGGTAGAGCCGGGTCACCTGACTTCACAAGTTGTAATGTCCTCAAAACAGTGTGTAAGTGACAGTTGGATTTAGACTCTAGCTTTTGATTGAGCAAAAGTTTCCACAAGCTCCATTTCCATCTACCAGCATTTTTATGTGCATTTTGGAATCTCACATGAAAAAACCCTGGATGGAAACTGGATTGAAAATGCTTATTGTATTTCGCCTATGTGTTCCTATGTACTGACCGTGCATGTTGGCTGGTTGGTCTCCTCAGATGCAACCCTCAAGCCATTCTCCAAAGCGGTTATACGGGTTTCTGGAACTCCAAGCAGACTCTGAGCGTACGACACAGAGACATGGCTTCGTCTCAAAGAACGCAGAAGTGGCTGGAAACACAAAGGACCAAATATGAAACCAGAGCACAGCGTGAGCAGAAGAACTTTAATAGGCTTGTGCTCCTAAAATTTGATCACTTATGCCATGCTTAGCAGCACACTTACACCGGTGTCCTAATACAAACTTATGCACAATTTATTTATTACAACACCCACATCCTTAAGGTTGTAACAGCCAAAAAGTTCACTCGACATGCATCTCAAAACGGTTGGTCCAAAATGCTTGAATTCAACTTCTCACCCCATGTGATTTCAAAAGGAAAAGTTAGAGATATGTTTTATTATATCCCAGTTCTACTGAAAGTAATGGCATTAAGGGTGCTCCCATCATTCAGTCGCTCATCACAATCGCCCGATGTTCACAACGAGAGGTCCCTCAAAGCACCGATGAAACATGCTTTTAAGCGCAACCGAAAATGGCTTCAATTGTCTGCTTTACGGATGGATCCATCTTACACTGCACCTGGGAGCAAATATTTCACGGAGTGCCTTTCGGAAATACATGAAGCGGTTTTCACTCATACTGACAGCCTCAAGTACAGCACAACCGCATTAATGTTAAAATGATACAAAACAAAGCTCATGCTGTGTTCTTCATTATGAAAATTGTGCATTACAATAAATATTCTGTGTGAATCTCTTCATTTAATTCTAGTAATAAATATATTGTTAAAATGGCTTGATACAAATGCAGCTTAGAAGGCTTCAGATAACCCCTGTGAATGGCTGCAAATCCTGATATAGCAGACCAGTTCTCAATAAAGGCATAAAGCATTATCCAAAATTTAGCCATTACTAAGTCTTTTTAAAAGTAATGGGTCCAAAATCAAAATGTTTGCAATAATAAAGTGGCACCTTGCTGCCCCATACAACAGCAATAACTGAACTGTACAGCACTCAATAAAGTCCTATACAAAATACACAACAAATAAACCTACAAATTACTTATATTTCAGTACAATTTATCAAAAATTGCGAAAAACAAAAGTTGCTGGGACCAATTTATCACAATGATAACGGTGTAAGCAACTTTAAAGGTAATAAAAATGCTAAAAACACTTCCTGCTTTCAATTCCACAATTACGAGTTGTTTTATTTGATGCATTTATTTTACCATTTACTGAAGTCTATTAATTAAATAACTGTAATTGTACAATATTTTCAACTGTGTGTATATGGAAATTGAAACTGAGATGTTTTACAATGGATCAAAGGTTGAGGCCCAAAAAAAGGGTAAAATTCCTTTTAAAAACACTGTGCATTATACATATCATACAAGTTTAAATGATCAAAACAACACCAAAAATCCGATGGACGTAAATACGTAGTAGTTGTTAGAAACCGAAAGATTCTTAAGATAAGCTTCCAGTTGTGAGAGTTTGACGAATTCATGCTTTCATCGACCATTATTGACTAAACGCAAATGAAAACTGACCACAAGCAGGTAAACAAGACATTTATTTGAGACTAAGCATAAGCTTAAACACAAGAAGTCATCTCCAGTCTCGTCTCTCAATGGCGAACATTTCAATGACCTTGTCAACATCAATATTCGGGTTAACAGAGCAAAAACCACCGGAAACCCTAATATCAAAGTTTTGCCGCAAACAGAGCCACAAAGCCCTTAATGTCGCATCTTTACGTCGTTAAGAAGTTTTCATGTAAGCTACAGGGCACAAATGCGACCTTCCGTGATCTCTTCATGGGGCCGATGATAGTCACTCTCTGAAAGCACGTTTGCGGGGATTTTACGTTTTGTAAACAGACAATGCCTGGTGCCTGTAGACGTCGGCTAGGTAATCAAAGAGCACTGAAATACTTACGTTGCCAGCATTAGAAAGCGCCCGGTTGAGTGCCCCGGTGATTCGCCATACAGAGGGAGCCATTTTGTCTAGAGAAAGATAACAGCAAGCCAGAGGGCTTTCCTGACCTGCGCGTGCTCTTCTTCGACTCGTTTGTGGCTACGTCACATGCTAACGTGACTGCCATCTACCGTTAGCAGCTGTAATAAAAGCTATTGACGCTGGCCAACACATGAACGTCTGGATTACTATAACAATTAGCATTCTAGCACATTGTAATCAATGGGGAAGGTACCTTTCACAAAAAATGTACAAATAAAGATATACAACAAAGCTTTATTTCTAAACGATATTTATTTCCAAAGGGAAATTTGATTGGAATTCTACATTTAAAATGTAAAAAAATATGAATTTCCTTAAATATTTAATGTCTGACTAAACAAGAGAAACTTAAAATTGAGAAAAAAAATTTATGCCACAATTTACTTGCTCTGTTACGTCAGTCATTCTCAAGAGACAGTGGTACCTCGAGATACGAAATTAATCCATTCCAGGGTGGCGTTCGTAACTTCATATCCCGAACATTTCGTATCTGGAAGCAAGTTTTACTTGTAAAACACCTAATCCATGCAACGGCTCTCAAAAACAACAGTTTAAGTAGATAAAAAAATAAAACCAGAGAAAAATCAAGTAACGTTTTATCAATCCTTAAAAATTACATTGTTACATTATTAGATCTATACATTGTTAATGTAATAAATGATAATAAACCACATGCAAAATATGTAATATGTAAACAATTGTGAAACCTTACCTTCAGAGTGAAGTGGTGTGTCGGAGGAGGTGAAACTGGTGGCAGAAAACATTACTGCACTACATATGAAGTATTTTAAGGCGCATGCGCCCCTTAAAGCCCATTTTCTGCAATTGGGGGGGGGGGAGGGGAAGGATCGCCAGGATAGAGCAGAACTGATGGTGTTTCTTCGAATCTCTAATTTTTTGCTCATCTCAAAGCAAAAAAAAATGTTCTGTGAGACCTTTTGTACTTTGAACATTTCACAACGTTAAGCATTCATATCTCGGGGTACTAATAATAAAAACTTTTTTTTGACAGTATAAATTTCTTTTTTTTTATAATTCTAATATTCCATTGTCTTTTCTTTACTACAAAAAAAAAATTAACTAGTGTTGAACAGTAAATCTAGCCATAGGGGTTGCAAGCCAGTGACTTCTGTGCCGGTCCCAAGCCCGAATAAATAGAGAGGGTTGCGTCAGGAAGGGCATCCGGCGTAAAATATGCCAAAAACCTAATATGCGAGTCACCAAATCGATTTTCATACCGGATTGGTCAAGGCCCATGTTAACAATGACTACCTCCGGTGCTGTTGACTTACAGGGTGCCGGTGGAACTTGGACTACTGTTGGTCGAAGAAGGAGAGGAGGGAGAAGGATTCGTCGACAGAAAGAGAAGAGGAAAGGCAGGAGTATAGATCTGAGAATAGGGACTCTTAACGTTGGTACAATACCTTGTTAATGCAGTTTAAGGACCTTGTTTTTTTTTGTTAGGGTAAAGTTGAATCATTGTGAACCACACGGATATAAACCTGAGCCAAGAACAGAAACTACTGACAGTTGTTCACTGTATAGATAACGTTTTAAAAAATCATTAAAACGGTTTGTGTAAATACCGTACTTTCTACGGAATTTTTTTTAAAGGATGTGTTTTTTAAATATATGTGATGATTGGTGACGATAGTTCCGGTTGTCCGTATTGCACGGGATATTTCGGTGGCAACACCAATATAGGTCGGAGGTCATGGTGGTGTGCACTGATCAACAAAGAACAGTCAGACGTTCCAGCGAGCTCGTGGTCTGTTGCATCCTTAATAAACAAAGCATACATGGTGTCAGAAATAGGGACTGGAGTGCACCAGAGACGTGCTTAATGAACAGCCAGTGAGAAAGATCCCGCGGTGAGTGAAGTCTAAAAAAAAAAGGGAGCGCGAGAAACGACACGAGCGCGAGAGACGGAAGCATCTGCGTGTTGAGCACGAGTGCAGCAAGAGAACTTAACAGTGTCTTACAGTCATGGAAAAGTTAAATCCACCATCATCAATGCAGCTTGTTGGTAATCTTGCTGATAACTGGAAACGTTTCAAGCAAAGATTCAACATTTATCCGGCGGCTAGTGGTGTTGGAGGAGACAATGAGAACCTTAAAGCGTCAATCTTGCTCCATGTGATAGGAGAAGATGTACTGGATATATATATAATAGCTTCCAAATAGATTGTGGTATAAGTTAAATGGTTTGACCCAGTTCACCCCACACGGTCTGTATAATGGTATGATCTGAAAGTTGTATATTGAGTCTATGGTTAAGACACATGAGTAGTGTGCGTGAAGTACAGTAAAGTGCAAGTGTTAAACTGGTCTGCATGTGTGCTCATTGTTGTCGATATGAACAACACAACATAGATGAGGAAGAGCTAACACTGACTGTTCTCATGGCAAAGTTTGAGGAATACTTTGTGCCAAGCAAAAATGTCACTTTTGAGAGATACAAATTTTTCTCTGCTGATCAGAAACAAGGAATGACTTTTGATCAATACCCTGCTGAATTGCACACTCTAAGTAAAACTTGTGAGTTTGGGAATTTAAGAGATTCGCTGGTGAGAGACAAAATAATCTGTGGAATACCTGATAATGGTCTCAGGGAAAGATTATTGCGTGAACCAGCATTGACACTGGAGAAAGCAGTCAACATGTGCAGAGCTGCTGAGATAACTCGAGCACAAGCAAAGGAACTGCAAAGAGATGATGCGGCACTGCACGCTGTGAAAAGAGAGCAAACACACAAGTACAAACAAACCAATCACAAGGAGCAGAGATTGAAAACAAAGAGTAAATGTACAAGATGTTTTGGGACACACGCACCACGATCTTGTCCTGCTTCTGGAAAAATCTGCAATAACTGTGGGAAAAATAATCATTATGCTAAGTGTTGCAAAAATGATGCTACAAAGAGACAAGTGCATACAGTTGAAGAACAACCAGAGAAGTTTTTTGTGGACTCTGTTCAAACAGACAGAACAGATCAAGCTGAATGGATTGTACCACTAACGATAAATGAAACTGTAATTCCATTCAAGTTGGATACGGGTGCTCAAGTTAATCTGTTGTCAGCAGAAGATTACAAAACCCTGAAAGTTAAAAGTAAAATTCACTCCACAAAAGTGAAAGTGTCAGGATACACAGGTGAGGATGTCCCTGTGAAAGGAAGTTGCCTGGTGACTCTGAAACACAAGGGGCAGCTGTTAAAGACACAGATTCTGATTGTTGAACAGAATGTACAACCAATTCTGGGACTGAGCACTTGTGAAAAACTGGATCTGCTGAGGAGAGTATTTGTGGTGACCTCACAGAATGAGGAAAAAGAAACATTATACATTGAGGAGTATGCAGACCTGCTTGAGGGACTCTGATGCCTTCCAGGGGGACACAGGACAAGCATAGATGACACAGTGACTCCAGTGGTTCATGCATGCAGAAAAGTCCCATTTGCATTGCGAGAGAAACTCAAAGAGGAATTAGCTCGTATGGAGAAGCTAAATGTCATTAAGAAAATTGATGAACCAACTGACTGGGTGAGTTCACTAGTCATTGTTCTGAAGAAAAATGGCTCCTTGAGAATATGTCTTGATCCAAGGGATCTCAACAAAGCCATAAAACGTGAACATTTCAAACTTCCAACCAGAGAAGAGATTATGTCACAGTTTGCTGGAGCAAAACGGGCCACCAAGCTAGATGCGTCTTCTGGTTTTTGGCAGTTAAAACTAGATGAGACTAGTTCAAAACTGTGTACGTTTAACACACCGGAGGGGAGATATCGGTTTCTTCGACTACCATATGGAATCCTGTCAGCGCCACAGGTATATCACAAAACAATTCACATGATTTTTGAACACCTACCTGGAGTGGAAACCATGATGGATGACATAATTGTATGTAAGGCAAGTCATGGAGCTCATAAGGGAGTCAAATCCTAAATTCAATAAGGAGAAATGTGAGTTTGCTGTCCAGAGCCTATTTTTTGTTGGAGATGTTTTGTCTGAGGAGGGAGTAAAGCCAGACCCAAGAAAAACCTCAGCAATAGTTAACATGGAGAGGCCTCAGAACAAAGAAGAAGTGAGGAGATTCCTAGGGATGGTCACTTACCTGGCTAAATTCATTCCTCAGTTGTCCACAGATTCTGCTCCGTTAAAATGTCTGCTGGAAGAAAAAAATGAATGGATGTGGGCTAATGAACAGGAAGTGTGTTTTCAAAAACTAAAATGCTTCATTACAGAGGAGCCAGTGCTTCGGTATTACGATCCACGTAAGAGCACACGAGTTTCAGCACATGCCTCACAAAATGGACTCTGCAGTACTTCTGCAGCAACATGGTGAGAGCTGGCAGCCAGTGGCATATGCGTCAAGAGCCTTGACGAGTGCAGAAACAAACTATGCTCAAATAGAGAAAGATCTTCTGGCCAGTACTTATGCACGTGAAAGGTTCCATCAGTACGTATACGGACAGGCCTTTGAAGTAGAAACCGACCACAAACCACTGGTGTCCATCATGTCAAAAGCCTTAAATGACTGTCCCATGAGAATATAGAGAATGCTCATTAGACTTCAAAAGTATGATGTCAAAATGATATATACACCTGGGAAGTTCATGTTTGCAGCAGATACTCTGTCCAGGGCTGTCGATAAACAGGAAAACTGCATCTGTGAGAACGCCGCAGATATACAAGCCTATGTTGACATGATAGTGACTTCTCTTCCCATGTAATCTGAAAAAGCAGGAAAAATCTGAAATGCAACTATGCTGGACGGAACAATGACCCAGCTCAAAGAGACAATACTGAATGGTTGGCCAGGAAAGAAAAATGAATGTACACAACAAATTCATGATTTCTGGTCTGCAAAGGATGAGCTTTCAGTGGTGAATGACATTGTTTTCAAGGAGAACAAGTTTGTGATCCCTCAATCAATGCGCAAGGAAATGCTGTGGAAAATCCATGAAGGACATCTAGGTGAGGAAAAATGCAAGCGTAGGGCACGTGAAGTCATGTACTGGCCTAGGATAAATCATGATATCAGCCAGACCATAGCAGCTTGAGAAATATGCCTCACTTACCGATCTAGGCAGCAAACTGAGCCACTCATACCTCATCCAGTGCCAGACCATCCATACCAAAAGGTAGGAGTAGATCTGTTTGCAGATCTGCAATGGGAAAAATCACATAGTAGTTAGATTATTTCTCCAATTACACTGAAGTGGCTACACTGCAGATAACATCTAGCCAAGCTGTCATTGCATTCTTGAAGACTGTTTTTGCAAGACATGGAGTGCCTTGTGAAGTCTTTTCTGACAATGGGCCACAATTTTGTAGTGCAAAGTTTAAAACTTGTGCTAAAGAGTGGGGATTTCAACATACCACATCAAGCCCAAACTACCCTAGATCTAATGGGTTGGCAGAGAGTTCTGTAAAAATTGTGAAGTCTCTCATGAAGAAAAATCATGATGGGAAGACAGACTTCCACAAAAGTCTAATGATTTACAGAAGTGCTCCGCTAGAAAATGGCTTAACCCCAGCCCAAATGTTGATGGGTCGAAGAATACGCACCAACTTGCCCATCCATCAAGATTTGTTTACACCTGTAGGAGTTAAAAATGTGAGAAAATTAAAACTCAACGAAAATTACGCTGGTATATCTTTCTGAAAGTTCTATATTCTAACACACATTCTAATGAATCTCAAAATCAAACGAAAACAGAACTATGACAAGAAAACAAAAGCCTTGGAACAACTCAAGCCAGGAGATCATGTTCGGATTCTGAACCATGCAACAGGAACATGGACATGTCAAGGTTGGGTGGAGAAAGAAATAATGCCACAGTCATACATGATTCAGACAGAGGAGGGAACAACTCTGAGGAGAAACAGAGCTGACATAAGACCACAAGTGAATGTTCAGCAGCACAAGTTGCCATCAAAAGAACCAGATGCTATTGACATTTCAGTGACTGAACAAGTTCAGAAAGGTTCTTTGCTTCACACTGACTCTGATCTGATGAAGGACGAAACCACTTTACCTGGACAGAACTACAGACCAAAAAGGACTGTTAAACCTCCTGAGAGGCTTATTGAAACTTGCTAATTGAAACAAAATAAGTACATAATAATGATTCATATTGATTGTGTTATTGTTGGTTTGCTATAGTTCCGAATTAATTGTGTTAAGAATGTCTTTCTTTAAAAGAAGGGAAGATGTGTTGATATATGTGATGATAGGTGACGATAGTTCCGGTTGTCCGTATTGCACGGGATATTTCGGTGGCAACACCAATATAGGTCGGAGGTCATGGTGGTGTGCACTGATCAACAAAGAACAGTCAGACGTTCCAGCGAGCTCGTGGTCTGTTGCATCCTTATTAAACAAAGCATAACAAAGGACAGCTTTTTCTCGTTAGGGCTGGGCATCATTCCAAAATGTTTGATTTCGATACCGATACCCTGAATTTGATACTGGTTCCAAACGATACTTTTATCGATACTTTTATTTTAATGTGGCCCACCGAAAGGGGGGATAACTTCCAACCCCACTTTAGCAATGACAACATTTCAAGTGGATTAACTTCTGTTGCCGACGCAGAAAAAAGCTCCAACGCATGATTCCTCCCCCATGCTTCACAGTAGGTATGGTGGTCTTTGGATGCAACTCAGCATTCTTTCTCCTGCAAACACGACGAGTAGAGTTGTTACCAAAATGTTCTATTTTGGTTTCATCTGACCATATGATATTCTCCCAGTCATCTTCTGGACCATCCAAATGCTCTCTAGCAAACTTCAGACGGGCCTTAACATGTATTGGCTTAAGCAGGGGGACACGTCTGGCACTGCAGGATTTGAGTTCCTGGCTACTTGTGATCATTTTGATCCCACGGGGTGAGATCTTGCGTGGAGCCACAGATCGAGGGAGATTATCAGTGGTCTTGTAAGTGTTCCATTTTCTAATAATTGCTCCCACAGTTGATTTCTTCACACCAAGCTGTTTACCTATTGCAGATTCTGTCTTCCCAGCCTGGTGCAGGTCTATAATTTTATTTTGGGTGTCCTTTGACAGCTCTCTAGTTTTAGCCATGGTGGAGTTTAGAGTGTGAGTGTTTGAGGTTGTGGACAGGTGTCTTTTATACTAATAATGAGTTCAAACAATTGCCATTAATACAGGTAACGAGTGGAGGACAGAGGAGCCTCTTACAGAAGAAGTTTCAGGTCTGTAAGAGCCAGAAATCTTGCTTGTTTGTAGCTGACCAAAGACTTATTTTCCACCATATTTTGCAAATAAATTCTTTAAAAATAAGACAATGTGATATTCTGGATTTTTCATTCTCCTTTTGTCTCTCATAGTTGAGGTCTATCTATGATAAACATTAGAGGCCTCTCTCATCTTTTTAAGTGGGAGAACTTGCACAAATGGTGGCTAACTAAATACTTTTTTACCCCACTGTAGTAGAAAAGTTCCTGTCCAGCTGAAGACAGAACCAACCTTGCAACAGATTTCCCCTTTATCAGAAAAAATCTCTATAAATATAAATATATTTCATCAGATTAGATTTATCCAAAAGAAACCCTTGTGTTTCTATACAAAAATTAGCAAAAGATTAAAAATAATTTAATGAAGCAATATGTTGGTGGAATCAAGAGCATGAGCAGTTTTAAAAGCAATTTTTATATAAAGTCATTTTATATAATGTCAAAAATGACACTATATATTGAAAAAGATTATTTTTGGAAATAAACTGTATAAAAACTTTTTTTACATATGACTGTGATCGAATATTTCACATAACTCACAGGGGCTCTTGATTGTATAAACATCTTTCACTATTTACAATTGTTTTGGCACTGAGATCTAACACTTTAGTGTTCCAAAAACGGTGGAAGAATGTGAGGAAATAAGGAAAAAAAAAGACAGGTGCGCGAATGCGAAAGAAGAATCACGGACAGAACACGGAAAAAACAGTTAAATCTAACACTAATATACCTATTACTACTACTACTAAGATAATGGTTATATTATATACAGTATAAATATTATATTTACAGTGAAATCTCCGCTAAACGTTTGCTAAAGCGATCACAGGAAATCAATCACTCGTCTTGTCACTTCGTTCCTGGTCAAATCTCTGTATCTCTCTGTTTGTCGCTGTGGATTAACTTCTGTTGCCGACGCGGAAAAAAACGTGCTCTTTGGATTTCCGTGTTTTGACGCGCTGAAAGATTTACAAAAATCCACGCATCTTGTTTGGATTGCTTAACACAAAAAAATAATCTATTAACGGTGTTCCCACTCCTGTTGATTTTTATTCCCGTCCCATCCCAATCACAAAATTAATAACGAAAGTTTATTCCGTCCCACAGGAATCACAAGACCTGCGGGAAATCCCGACAAATGTCATACTCTAGTTAGGAGTGAACCCCTGGTAGCTCGGAGTTGATACACTGAGCAAATCTGTTTAGTAGTTTAGTGCCCTGTTATTTTGACTTATTAACTGAAGAACTTAGTAGAAGAACTTGTAAATCTTCTCTGAATGTCACTGATAGAAAATGGAAAGAACTGGCAGCTTGTGAGATATCGTCCGACTTTTTAGTTCTAGGCCAAGATCCGGGGAGCCAAGTTCTGAATTTGTTTAGGCGTTTGTTGGCAGTTGGCATACCGCTAATGGTGCATTACCACAACCTGTAGGATTAGATTCACAATGTTTCAGTTGTTTTCCCGTTTATCTGTTGCCTATCCTTTTCACACATACCAGGGATCCGTAACACATTCATTAGAATGTGTGCTAGAACATAGAACTTTCAGAAAGATATACCAGCGTAATTCTCGTTGATCGATTTTTAAGAATGTGTGGATTTGCTTACGAACGAATCATGTGCGAATCACATGATGCTTGTTAAATCCCACCTGACAAATAAGGATCGGACCGCCTCTAATCAAGCAATCAGAGAAGAATAACTATATAAAGAAAAATTAATCGAGGAATTAACCACGATCTCTGAAAGGAAAGCACAGTAATGGCGATTCAGTGGCTTCTTTTTCCCTGTGAGCATCGCAAATCTGCTTTTCCTTAAAAACATTAATGAATAGAGAGGGGAAAAAAACACATCTAGGTTAAGTTTTGTGCGCTGGGAGTAAAGCTCTTCTGTTTTCAGATAAATTGTATCTTACTGTTATTTTACAGTGGTGTTGGTGCCTTGTCAAAGTCACAACTGCTCATGATAGAAGAGGTATTTCTTCAACCATTAATTGCACCAAGGACGACTGTTTTCTGTTAATTTAATTTCGAACAACCCTTGTTTGTAATTTAACATCTGATAATTTTAGATCCACTTACAAGTACATGTGAAGATGGCGTTGCGAGATTCGGCTGTCGTAAGAAATAATTTAAGAACTAAAACTTTGCCCTAAACTAGATCTTCGTAATGAGCAACCAATGAGGATTAATTGACGTCTGCTCTCATTTACTTGAACTTTCAGGAACGAGTGTTATTTGTGAAGGTGCTCATGATGTCTTAAGATGTGGTGAGAACCTCTCCTCAAATCTGATCAAATTAAGAGTAAGTTCAGTGTTCAGTGTTCCTTTCTGGTTGTCCTTTCTTATCGTGGCTTTATAAAAAGGAACACGGGGGCTATTTTACACACATTGCTGATCAGCTAGATTTAAAGAAAGTTCTTGGTACTAAAGATTACCTGCAGGCAAGACCTGACACAAGATTCTTGTTTGTATTAACAGATGCGATGGCCAACAGAGTTGTGAGCTCTATGCAACATCAGCCATCTTCGCCGATCCCTGTCCTGAAACATACAAATACCTCACGGTCTCCTACTACTGCCTTCCGCCTGAGATCCGTGAGCATTTTTTTCATTGTGTCGCAGGAGAGGGATCACACAACAAGGTTGTAACAGAAAGTGTCCCCAGAGGGTGGATTTATTGATAATAAAATACGTGTTGTGGTAGAGTGCAGTCTTAGGTGCTCGTTGTTAGTGCCGTCTTCTCCCTGGTTCGTGCCGGTGAGTGTCCCAGTGGTGTTCGTGCTCGTGCTGGCGATCGCTTCTGTAGATTGGGCTTCGAGGAGGACCGGGCCGTCTGGAGTGAGAGAGAGAGAGGTAAGCTGCTGCGCTCGCTGGAGATCGTGCTCATTGTGGAAGCTCTCTCTCTCTCTCTCTCTTATGCTGCCGCGCTGATGAGGCGCGGCTGTTCCCGCTTCGCCCTTGATAGCGGGCTCCAGGTGTTCCGTGTTTATGCCAGGACCGCGCTGATCGGAATGGGCCTCCGTCAACCCCCCCCCCCCCAAGCGTTGTCCTGGCGGTCCTGAAACGAATCATAAACAGATTGGGAATTAGGGGTGGGTGGGGAGTGACCCCCCAACAAACCTGCATATCCGGCCCAGATCCGGGATCGGCCCTGGCCTGATGACGGACTTCAAAGTGGTCAGGTTTGTCAGGGGGGCGGCTAAGGAGGAGAAGTTGGGGATAAAACACCTATAATATCCCGCCAACCCCAGGAAGGCTCGTACCTGGGTTTTTGTGGTGGGACGAGGTGCCTCTTGAATGGTTTGGACCTTCTTGTCTTGGGGCCGGATAACTCCCCGTCCCACGCGGAATCCCAGGTACGACGCGTCGGCTTGCGCAAGGTGACATTTGCGGGGGTTGACGGTCAGCCCGGCTCCCCGGAGCTCCGTGAGCACCCTCCGCAGATGGTCCAGGTGGTCGTCCCATGCCTCCGAGTGGATGACCAAATCATCCAGGTAGGCCGCGGCATGGGGCTGGTGTGGGCGGAGTAGGACGTCCATCATCCTCTGGAAGGTGAAGGTGGGAGGGGCTCCATGGAGGCCGTACGGGAGACGGCGATATTGCCAGTGGCCAGATGGCGTGGAGAAGGCGGTCTTGGGCCGGTCTTCTGCGGGCACTGGCACCTGCCAGTAGCCCTTCGTGAGGTAGAGGGTGGATATGTAACGGGCCCGTCCCAGGCGATCCAGGAGCTCATCCACCCGGGGCATGGGGTAGCTGTCGAATTCAGAGACCTCATTTAGCCGGCGGAAGTCGTTGCAGACGAGGGTGCCGTCGGGTTTGGGAACCATCACGATGGGACTGGACCATGGGCTCCGGGATGGTTCTATTATCCCCAACTTCAGCATGTGTTGGACTTCCTCCTCTATAGCCTGCCGACGGGCTTCCGGTACTCTGTAAGGCCGCTGCCGGACGATTACTCCTGGTTGGGTCCGTATGTGGTGTTCAACGTTGTTGGTCTGCCCTGGCTGATGGGAGAACACATCCTGGAACTGACTGACCAGGTGCTGGGTGTAAACCCGGTGGAGGCCTGGGGTACTTCTCGGATGCCGAAGAGGACATACGGAAGCATCCTATCTCAATCTCTTCGGTCATCAGCTGCCACCCTTTTCAGCATCGTTTTCAGTGTCTGGTTGAATCTTTCTACTAGGCCGTCAGTCTGGGGGTGGTAGACTGACGTACGGAGCTGGTCGACTTTTAGCAGCCGGCAGAGGTCAGCCATCAGCCGGGACATGAAGGGGGTTCCCTGGTCAGTCAGTATCTGGCTGGGGATACCCAACCGGCTAAATAGTAGGAACAGCTCGTGGGCAATGTTCTTTGCTGTGGCTTTACGCAGGGGCACGGCTTCCGGGTACTGGGTGGCGTAGTCCACGACGACCAGGATGTGCTCATGGCCTCGGGCAGACTTCGGCAGCGGCCCCACTAAGTCCATTCCAATCCTCTCAAAGGACACCCCTATGATGGGGAGTGGAATCAGCGGACTGGGGGTAGGCGTCCTCGCCGATGTCTTCTGGCAGGTGGGGCATGCCTGGCAGAACGCTTTGACCTCGCCGTCAATCCCCGGCCAAATAAAATGGTCCCTGATCCGTTGGGCTGTGTTGGCCGCTCCCAGGTGCCCCGCCATCGGATGGGAGTGTGCTAGCTCCAGGATGGTTTCTGTCTTCGACCGGGGGACGACGAGTAGCTCTTTTACCTCCCCCCGTCGCTCTGCAGACAGTCCTTCACAAGGAAGTACGGGAGAGGATGAGGTCCGGGTTGCAGCTCCTGTCCTTCAGCCACGCGCACTTGAGCCCAACAGTGCTTTAGTCGTTCATCTTCGTGTTGGGCGCGGCTGAAGAACCCCCCTCGTGTAACTCGCTGAAAGACATCATAGAACAGGTTAGCCGAGGGGGGGGGGCGGACTCACCATCTCTCCCGCTATCCGTCGACAAGGTGGAAGGTCGAAGCCTCTTCCTGCGACGACGTTGGGCGGCTCCCTTCATGGCTGACGGGTCGGCGGCTGGCGGCGGTGAGCAGGCTGGCGAACCCGGGTAAATTCCTGCCGAGGAGTACTGGTACCGGTAGGTTCTTCACCAAACCCACCTCGACCATCCAGGTTTTCCCTCGGGCCTGGAGCTGGATTTGGTGGGCCCTCACGTCTCTGGTTTCCCCATGAACGCAGGTCAGATGTAGTATGGCGTGGGTTTCAGGACGAGGTGGGAGGAGCTGGCTCCTCAGCAGGCTCACTGAACTCCCCAAGTCCAGCAACGCCTGGTAGCGACGCCCATTTATCCTCACCGCCACTTCCGAGGCTCCTTTGGGCAACCGACGATGGAATCCACAACCCGCCAGCCATTTCTTCCAGGGTGGTGATGGTGGTTCCGTGGCGTCGGTTTGTCCTGGAGAAGGGGAGCCGCTGGTCTGCTTTCTGGTCGCGGGGTGCCCTCTGGCGGTCGCGAGTCCTGGACCACCCTCTGGGGGTTCCTCGGGGTGAGCCACCTCCGCCAGCTCAATGGCCTCCACGGCCTCCCATAGTGTGGATGGGTTCCGCATCCGTACGGCCTGTCTCTGCGCACGGGGTAGAGCTCTCAGTAACTTGTCCAATACCACATGTTCAACGAGCTGGCTGGCGGAGGGGTTTCCCTCCAGCAGCCAGAGTCGGGCGAGACGGGACAGGTCAGCGGCTTGAACGCGAGCTGGCCGGCGAGGGCGGTACTCACACCCATGAAACTACTGGGCCAGGGCGACGGGCGACAAGCCCAGCCTAGCGAGGATCTCCTTCTTGAGCTCTCCATAATAATCACGTATATTATTTTCTAATGAGAAGAAGGCGCGTTGCGCCTCGCCGGTCAGTAGCTGCGCCCGTGCCCACTCCTCACGTGGCCACCCTTCTCCCACTGCTGTGGATTCGAACATGGTTAGGTAAGCTTCGACATCGTCATGCGGGGTTAGCCTCTGTAGGACCCGCGCAGCTTGTGCTCTAACGTCGGGCAGCTGGATTTGCTGCTGCTGCTTGGCGAGGAACTCAACGATCTGCTGATGTTTCATGCTTACTTCCGCCAGGTGCTTTACAAGATCTTTCATCGTTCTGGAGAGCGACGTGCACCGTACTTAGTCCGGAATTCACTGAAAAAAATATGAGAGAAAAAAGAAAAAAAATTATGCAGTGTTAGAAGTCCGGGGTGATGAAGGCTTGTGTATGATCCCCCCTTAGCTGTTATACCCACATTCTCCACCAGTTGTCGCAGGAGAGGGATCACACAACAAGGTTGTAACAGAAAGTGTCCCCAGAGGGTGGATTTATTGATAATAAAATACGTGTTGTGGTAGAGTGCAGTCTTAGGTGCTCGTTGTTAGTGCCGTCTTCTCCCTGGTTCGTGCCGGTGAGTGTCCCAGTGGTGTTCGTGCTCGTGCTCGTGCTGGCGATCGCTTCTGTAGATCGGGCTTCGAGGAGGAACCGCTTCGGTATCTCACGGGCCGTCTGGAGTGAGAGAGAGAGAGAGAGAAAGAGAGGTAAGATGCTGCGCTCGCTGGAGATCGTGCTCATTGTGGAAACTCTCTCTCTCTCTTATGCTGCTGCGCTGATGAGGCGCGGCTGTTCCCGCTTCGCCCTTGATAGCGGGCTCCAGGTGTTCCGTGTTTATGCCAGGACCGCGCTGATCGGAATGGGCCTCCGTCACAATTGTTTGAAAGGGTTTCTGCCTGACACTATTGGCTTTTCAACTGTCTACAAAGCATTCACTGGTTATGTAAGCGCTTTTTAAACATGAAATAACCATACACTACAAGAAACACAGTTTAAATTAGATCTGCAAGGTTCAGTTGAAAATTTTTTTTTTTTTAAACCCTGAAAACTGTTTCTGCAGGTTCAACAACTGCCTGTGAGCAAAGCAACGCTGCCCTGAGCTGTGGTACATCTCCATCCTCTGGTTTGGGGTTCCTCAGGGACGTTTCAGTTGAACACACTACAGTCTGACAAGTGAAGAAACTGGAAACCTTAAACTTTTGATTTCAGATCAGGGACTGGTGATCCACATTTGCAGTGCCAATTATGGCAGAACTGATGGAGAAACTTGTTCCCAAGGAAGACCTCCCGCCCAAGTCTCCAGAACTAACTGCTACTTCTCCAACTCTCTGACCCTGGTCACTAATGAGTCAGTTTCTTTTAGAAAGCTTTGCTACGCTGAGGTTCCTTATAATGAGACCAGCTGAATAGAATCCTGTTTCTGCGTTCGTAGATGTGAAGGGAGGAGCAGCTGCACCATTGCGGCTTCTAACAGTGTCTTCTCTGACCCATGCGTCAACACCTACAAGTTCCTCTATGTCTCCTACGCTTGTGTCTGTAAGTTTCTGAGGCTCCTCCCATTCTTACAGTTTCTAGAAGATGTGGTGACTGCGGAATTTTGTTCATTAAAACCCAATTGTGATCTCTGCATTTGCCCAATATTCAGTTCTGTATTGTATTCAATTACAGGAGGTTTAATTAAAGATTGTTTCCATCATTCGTTGTATTTTTCTCTCTATCTTTATGTTGAAATGGAAAGTTTGTGTGTTCTAAAACAGTAATGCTTGCCGAGTTTAAACTTTCTTGTTTAAGGAATTCAAATAAGTAGCTAGTTTTTAGATTATTACAATAAAATTGACAACATTTAATCTACTACATACCTAAATCAAAATGAACATTTATGCTAATTGTGAAAACTATTTCATTTTCCTTATTCATATTTGGGGTTTAATATACTGGTATAAAATATATACATAAGTCACATAAATTGAGAAATTACTGTGGACTATTGTCTGGAAGATACAGTACACTTTTCCTCCTGATTGACTTTAAGTGGTGGAGACTGCAGTTTTTTGGCTGAATCCAAGTGAACAGGTGCTAATCTTGAAGTCAAGAACAAAAACTATTTTCTTTATTGCAAACAGATGTTGCTGTTATTTAACAAATTTTTTTACAAACACTCTTTTTCTGTTGTTTTGTCCAAGCAACAATCCCCCAATAAAGTTCTTGTAATTGGTATCAGCAGTTTTCACCCATGACCAATTTGTGGCAACTTGGTATGTACCAAGAAGTCATGTTATCCATATTAAGCTAAAGCTCAGTTAAATAACTAATTAGTTTGACTGTGTTGATTTCATCCTGCAGTTGTCATGTTAGTACAGACCTGCAGCTCCGTTCATGATCAACAGAAACTCATCTCCTACCGTCAACAAAGCAGGTATGAACGACCACAACTCCCAAAAGCCTGGGTTTGTTTTTCAAACTGGTTTGATTAACAATCTAAGAAATGTGCGTAGCGCTGGTTGGAATTCTCACTCCGATCCAAAAGGTAGTGGTATTGCATCTACACATTGGTCTATTAACCACGATCTAACAGAAGATGAATCCAATTTCTCTTTACTCTGCGCTGTCAGAACACAAAGGAATATACACAGGACAGTTTTTCGTGGAAATGTATTTAACTTTTTAGAGCTTTTGCGCGTATAACCATTTTTTATTTCAATTTTCAATACTTGTCAATGCTATTCACGTCGACTCTGTAACGAGTCCAGTGAGATCTAAGATGTGTTTGTGTCACCATTTGTCTATTTGTATATGAAATGCAAAGTAATGCAAGTATTAAATTTTAATTAAAACCCGATGGAATGGACCATTTTTTGAAGGGTGGCACTTCTCATTTTTTTCCGTACTTTCTTTGCTAGTTTTGTGGAAGTTTGAAAAACTCGTAGTAACGTTCGATATGAGCACAGATCAGCTTGAAGTACTGGGTCTAAAGGTCAAGATGGAATGCTCCAGAAAAAAAAAAACAGAAAATGCCCTCAGAGGGAAGATGCTGGGGAGATGTATGGTTTCCTCTTTGGTTATCTGAAAGGTAGTGATTGGCAGAAACATTTCTACCTGATTTTCCTTGGCGCAGATGGCCTAGTGGTTCCATGACAAGTAAATCAGCACCCGGGTTCAATTCCAGCAAGGTCATTTACCAATCCTCTCACCTCCTCTTCATTCATCATCTTTAAGTCAAAGTTTAATTATCATTTTATTTGTTTCATTTCAATGAAAAACTTTACTGATAAGGCGGCAATGATACCCACTGTGCCACTCACTGAAAAATGTGTTCACATGTTTGGGGTTTTTATGCAGCATGTTTATTTTTGTGAAACAGTTTAAGTTTCTTTTTTAATAATTAAAGAATAAAGGTAACAAAACAGTAAGTATTTCACAAAATAAAGCTTTTCTGAGGATTAAAGTCTCAATTTGGATGCGTTTTAAAAATTAACATTATGTGAGCTAATGTCAAAAACATATCTATGGCAGACTACTGGTGCTATGCACTGTTGATAAATAAAACGATGCAAAACGAAATGCAACATAATATAATGTCGATATTACCCCTCTCTGGTTCTTGCCCCAATTTTAGAACCATCGTATTCATTAATGGAACAAAGGAGCTAAAATATTTGCTTAAAAAGAAAGATACGATTTTTATCAAAAATACAGAAAACATTTGTAGATATTTATCTAAATTGATAATGAAATCACGGCTGTTAATTAGAAGCAAGATATGCAGTGCATATGTGACATCAGTTAAATTGAATACGAATAGGATTCAAAGTGTTTATTTTCATATTTACAGTGAGCAAAGCAAGTTTCCCTGTACAATGAAAGTCTTACTTTGCGGTCCACACTGATTGTCAAGGTGCAAAATACAGAATATAAATATAATAAAAATATGTAAACACTATAATATAAAAATATGTAAACTAATAGATTATGAGTCAATCATTGAAGTTTACAGGTTCTTCGCCAGGGGTCCCCGGCTTCGGTCCAGGAGGGTTGGAAGTTTCTACTATTACTAGTAAGACAGTAATCAACTTCTTCAGGTGTGTTTGATTAGTGTTGGAGCTCTGCCAGAGCCAGGACAGAATAATTTTAATTGCCATTCTGATTTTCCACTTTATGGTCAACCAATATAATGGAATTTAGAGAAATGCTAATACCTTTTGTTAGCTTTAGCCTACTTTCACAATTCCGGTCTTGCTTTTACCTGGTCTCTGCAGGCACAAAGAAATCAATTTTACCATAGTTGGCTAAACTTCCTGTCTGACATTTTTAATTTAGTCAGAAACTTACTTTTTCAAACTCCTCCGAGACCGTTGGATTATCATCAGTCAATTCGGAACATCTTCAGACTTTATTTTCATATGCGGTTTTCGTTGTAACTTATGCCCCCATACGCTTTGATGTGAAAGATTTAATACTTTTGTGTTCATCACAATGGGAAGATTTTTCACTTTTAGCCCAATCATCAGTTTTTATCCCTTTTAATTATCTAAAATAGATGGGTGTGTATTTCAGTAATATTTAAGGGATCCAGACCAAAGAAATACATCCCACCCAGCCTTTGTGTGATGATTCATTTGTATGCATTGAAACTAAAACAACTCAGTGTTTCAACAACTTGAACAAAGTCCAGAGATGCTTGAGGAACAAGTAAATGTTCACACAATGACTGCTAGGACATCAATTCAACATCTATCTTTAAAAGGGCAACCTGCCTGGAAACATTGATCACCTCTGTGAAATATTTTTGTCTAATATTGATGTCGATGTCTCGACTATGGGAACTCCCTCAAGAGGCCATGACCAAGTCCATCCAACCAGGCCGAATCTAAGCTGCGAAGGCTAGGTATTAGTCAGGCGTCTGGTCGGGAACTCCTTCTGCCCCTTAGCCCGGACATTAGTCTATTGCGGGGTCGTTGCAATCTGCTGAGGAACTCAAAAAGCAGTGTAACCAGAAGGAGTGTGCCCCTGATGTGGAACAGGAGCACGCGGAGGCTTGCATCGGGACCTGAAGAGGGCATCCAGCAAGCGACAAAGCGTTCCGCCGGCTATAAAATAGGGCGGAATCGAAAAGCCATCATTCCCCGCCCAGGTAGGGGACGGAATGGAAACGGGGTAATACAACTCACCTAAAAAGGGGATTTGTATAGAGTACACGGATTGGGCCACCCAGATAGGGGGGGTCGGCAAGTCCGGCCCGAGTTCTGTAGGGATCAGGCCCAGCGGCAAAACCTTACTACAGAACCTAGCAGAGCTGACTGCTCTGCGTCAGTCAGATGCAGAGTGGGTGGGAGGATAGAGTTCACCGATCCACCTGTCGGGAGACGTGAAAAAAGGTTCCTTCCCGTAGGACTAGGAACCTGCAGGCGCAGCACATCCTTGATGCGGGGGTCCTAGTGGTGCTTAGGCCCCGGATCAGAGCCCTCATCGGTATTGGAGTTGGTGATGAGGGAGCGGATGTTCGACAGACCCATGGGGATGTGCATCCATGGGTATAACCCCCTACTGTGCCAGCGGGTCACTGCCACCACTCAGGACCGCAGAAGGCACAGCGCCTACGTCAAGGCAGTAATGCCTGATGAAGGTTTGGGGTGTCGACCAGCCCGCAGCTCGACATATGTCAGCGAGTGAGACCCCCTAGGCCAGTGCCCACGAGGCGGCGATGCCGCGGGTGGAATGGAACCTCAGCTTAGTTAGAGGGCAGGGTACACCACTCGCCTGGTAAGCCAGCTGGATAGCCTCCACAATCCAATGCACCATCCGCTGCTTCGACACAGCGTACCCCTTGCGCTGGCCGTGGTAGCATATGAGGAGCTGCTGGGAGTTACGAAACTCCCGGGTTCTGTCCAGGTAGAGCCGAAGGGCGCGCACTGGACAGAGATTACCCTGGGCTGGGTCTGCCTCCTCCCGGGGCAGGGCCTGCAGTGTCACCGTCTGGTCCCGGAAGGGGACCAACGGGACCTTGGGGATGAACCCGGGCCTGGGTCTGATTCGCACCAGAGAATCCTCAGGGCCGATTTCCAGGCAGGTTTCGTCGGCGGACTGTGTTTGGAGATCTCAAACCCTCTTGAGCGATGCCAGAGCCAGCAAAAGCGCCGTATTAATAGAGAGGGCGTGCAGGTCTGCGAGGGCAAGTGGCTCAAACGGGAACATCCTCAGCCCTCTCAGGGCGATGGAGAGGTCCCAAGAGGGTACCGAGGGGGGCCTGGAGGGACGAAGCAGTCTGGCCGCTTGGAGAAATCTCAACGTCAGATCGTGGCTGCCAACTGATTTCCCTTCTACCCGGAGGTGGAAGAAGGAAATCGCATCTGCGTAGACCTTCAGGGATGAAGGAGACAGCCCCCGATCGAACCCTTCCTTGAGAAAGGTCAACACAACTCTGATGGGACATGTCCTAGCATCTTCCCGTTGGGAAGAGCACCACTCGACGAACCGACCCCACTTGCCTGCGTAGCATAACCTCGTGGAGGGGGCTAACGCATGCTCTAAGGTCCTCAATACCGCGGGCGGTAGAGGTTGGGGGTCCACCGAGGCTGGATATGCCATACGTGTAGAGCCCATAAATCCGGCCTCGGGTGCCTGAACCCCCCCCCCCCTGAGTGAGAAGATCGGGTCTCAGGGGGATCGGCCAGGGAGGAACTGTCACGAGCAACGAGAGTTCGGGGAACCATGCTGTGTTGGGCCACATGGGCGAGCTCGAGCTCGTCCTCCCTGACCTTGCACAGAACCTGTGCTAGAAGGCTCACTGGGGGAAACGCGTACAGGCGTTTCTTCCTGGGTCAGCTGTGTGCCAGTGCGTCTATCCCGAGAGGAGCCAGGGATTGGGAGTAGAAGAGATGGCAGTGGGTGTTCTCCTGGGAGGCAAACAAATCTACGTGGGCCTCCCCGAACACACTCCATATATGCTGGACAGCCAGGGGGTGGAGTTGCCATTCCCCTGCGGTCGGCTTGAACCTCGACAGCGCATCCGCGATCTTGTTCGAAGCGCCGGGGATGTGAATTGCTCTGAGCGACAAGAGTCTGCTCTGACTCCACAGGAGCAGTCGTTGGGCGAGGTAGTGCAGATGGCAGGAGCGAACACCTCCTTAGGAGTTGATGTAAGCTACAGCTGCCGTGCTCTCCGTCCTGACAAGCACGTGGGACTGAAGCAGTAGATGGCGGAAACGCCGTAGTGCCAGTATGACTGCAACTAGCTCGAGACGGTTTATGTGCCATCGAGCAAGACCCGGTTCCAGGAGCCGGCCGCTCAATGAGAACCGCACACAGCGCCCCAACCTGTCATGGAAGCGTCCGTGGTGACGACCTTGCGCAGAGTGATCCCACACAAGTGAACCCCTGCACGGAGGAAGTTCACGGAGCCCCAGACCTGGAGGGTGTAGAGGCAGCGATGTGTCACGGGCACCTGAAGCTGACCTCTGCGCCATGCCTAACTCGGAACTCGGGAATAAAGTCATAGCTGAAATGGTCGCATATGCTGGAGCCCGAGCGGAATCACCAGGGCTGCAGCTGCCATATGCCCCAGGAGCCTCTGAAATCCTTTCAGTTTGACCGTCCGTCGTGAAGACGCAGCTCTGAGAACTCTGTCCCTGTGTGTGATCAACTGGTCCCTGGAAGAAGCTAGCACGAGCCAGTCGTCGAGGTAGTCCAGGACACGGATGCCTGCCCGGCGTAGCGGGGCGAGAGCAGCCCGGGTCACCTTCGTGAAGGTGCGCGGGGAGAAGGACAGGCCGAAAGGCAGGATGCAGTACTGATAGGCTTGGCCCTCGAAGCAGAACCTGAGAAAAGGTCTGTGATGCCGCTCTATCGCCACGTGAAAGTATGCGTCCTTCAAGTCTATGGTGGCGAACCAAACCCCAGGACGAACGTAAGGCAGAAGGCTGCGGATCGTCAACATCTTGAAGCGGAACTGGGCCAGGTTCCGGTTTAGATATCTCAGATCCAGGATTGGTCGCAACCCGCCTGACTTTTTGGGGACGAGAAAGTAACGGCTGTAAAAGCCTCTTTCTACATCGGCTGGAGGGCCCGGCTCAACTGCTCTCTTCAAAAGAAGAGCAGCGATCTCCTCTCGCAGGAGTGAGGCGCCTGACCGGGGGACAGGGGTCTCTAAAACGCCTCGAAACCTGGGGGGTTTTACGAACGGAATCGTATAACCCAGCCGGATGGTCCGGAGTATCCACTGGCTGACCCCGGGAAGCTTCCGCCAGGCTCCCAGGCAAGCTGCCAGTGATCCGACGCCAAACTTGCCGATGCGGGCTTAGGGGCGGAATCACCAGGGCGGGGCCCTGGGAACAGGTCTGTGGCGTGTAGGGGGCCGTAGCCCCCACATCCACTGACCGAGCCTCTGGAGTTCGTACCCATGTCTGGGCCCCCGTCAGAGTGTGAGGGGGGTGTCCCTGACGGTTGGGTGGGAGTTTCCTTTATACTTGGAAAGACTTTGAGATCTATCTTTGACACATAGGGGGCCGCCAACCCGAAGGTCGGCAGCAAGGTGAGTGTTGTGCCCCCCCCCCCCTCCAGGGGGAGCCGGGTCGATGGACAGACCCTGACAGATCTCGCATCTTCCCGAGTTGTTATCCTCAGGAGCGCTTCTTACAGGAAGAAGACCTCGTCTGCCTGCGAGTACCCTCTGAGGATGACGGTGCCCGGCGCCGTGCAGGGGTCCTTCTCTGGCTTTTGGCCGGAGGCTTGGACCGTGGCGGGGGGCACTCTCTTTGGCGTCTAAAAGAGGGTTCCACAACGAGCGTACTGGAGCAGCGCTTGTTACGGCGCGGGATCCTGAGCTCGCACAGACCCTCCGCCTGTTTCCTGATCGTGGAGACCTTCGACGCAAAGTCGTCCACGGCGACGCCAAAGAGGCCATCTGGTGAAATAGGTGCGTCGAGAAACCTGTTACGGTCCTTGGTGAGCATAGACGCCTCTTCCAACCATAGATGGCGTTCCAGGACCACAAGTGTGGACATACTCTGCGCAGTGGATTTCGTCGCACGAAGCGCTAGATCCGTGGCAGAGCGCAAGTCTTGCAAGGACTCGATGTTGCCACCACTCTGGTGCATGTCACGGAGGACTTTGGCCTGGTAGACCTGAAAAGTCTCCATAGCATGCAATGCAGCTGCAGCTTGACCTGCAGCCGAGTAAGCCTTCGTCATCAGGTCTGACGAAAACTTGCCGGCTTTGGAGGGGACACCTGGGCACAATCTCCAAGCGGCAGCACTGTTAGGGCACAGGTGCACCGCAACAGCCTGCTCCACTCGGGGAATCGCAGTATAACCCCTAGCTTCAGCTTGCGCCAGAGTGTCGAAGGGGGAGGAGCTACAGACCCTCGCAGACAGGGGAGCCTGCCAGAATTTCGTAAGCTCATCATGCACCTCCGGGAAGAAAGGTACTGGCGGTGGGCGGGGAGCAGAGTCCCGGCGCTTGCCAAAGTACCAGTCATCCAGCCGCGTAGGAATCGATTCAGAGGGCGAAGGCACCTCTAAACCAATGGCTGTCGCGGCCTTAGAGAGCATCGCAGTCACTTCGGGTTCCGGTTCAGCCACAACCCCGGAGGGCGGCAGTTCTGACTCTGAAGACACCGAAGATCGCGCCCTTTCCGATGCTGCGATGGATAGCAGATCGTCAACAGGATCATACGGGGAAGCCGGTAAAGCCGGACCAACAGCGGCATCCCCCGCAGACCAGACGGGGCGCACATCCGGGATATTTACAACTGTTTTTTTAATTGATTAGTGTAAAAATTGATCAGAGATATTGGGTCGGGAATTTATATAAACAACTGTTTTTCCCTTAAATTCCCGACCCAACATCTCTGATCAATTTTTTTTTTTGTCCACCGTTGTCCGCAAAAAGTACAGAAAAGTACAAAAGTAGATGTAAGAAAATAACTTGCACAATACAACATTTTTCATATTGGCCAAATTTTCAAACTTAGCTTATACTCTCAAAAAATATGAATAATATGATCTGGGTCACAATGGGGTCACACCATCCAAACTCTTTTTAATAAATTAATCCAACAACTTCATAGGAATATATTAGTTTAGCTGGGATTATAAAACGTATTTAATATAAATTTACTGTAGAATCCTGCTGGTAGTCTCCTTGCAATGGTGGAAACAAACTAAACAAGCAGCTTGTGAACCAATGCGTTAAAAGAACAGTTCACTCCTTCATTCTCATCAATCACTGTCTGAAACGTGCCTCAATTCTTTCCCCAAAATAAGACTACTGTGAAGATCACTAGTGAATAGCAAATAATAAAACCACAAGATGACTCTCTTAAGAACCCAAAAGTCTGGTCAAATAAAGCTACAGAAAAGTATTTAAACATTTGGATTACTTTCGATTGCAGTGGCTTTAGATTTGAGGCCATTTGGACTGATTTAGTAGATGTATCAAGACACGACATTCACCTGCTCAGGAAAAAGGCAACAATCACAGTGTTGTCACTCCAGTAACCTACGCGAAAAATAAAAGGCAACTTTGACTACGACATTCCCTTTCACAAATCATATGCGTCAATGAATGGTATCTACACTGGCTTTAAATAAAATAAACAGTTTTATGACGGGAAGAAGGAAACCTCCGGTTCTGCCAGCTGCTGACAGCTGAGGGGCATGTTTGCCGAAGCCCTGCCCAATTCCTGTTCATCCCCTCCCAGGTCCAGCCCCTCATCCATCTGTTCCAGTTCACTTTGGTCCAGAAGTTCAAAGTCCTCCTCTTCAGCAGGAACGAGTGTAACATCCGACTGGTCTTCGGTGCTTGTTTCTGTGAGGTCTATGTCATTTTCCTCTCAGTCAGTTTCCTCGTGGGTAGGGGAGCAAACTCAAGGGGCGACTCAAGGGGACATGGAGGTGTTTCAGTGGGAAGAAATGAAGCCATGGATGAGCCTCAGTTGATCTCAGTAAAGCGGAGAGTGTGTTCTGTACCATGGTAGAAATAGCCGTGGTTACAATCTCTTCACTTAGGGCTTCAAGAGAGCGGGCTGGTCGCGATTGCCATCAGGGGTTCCCTCAGTACCTACAATGCTTTGGTTTGGTGCGCCCACTGCTTGTCCATATCCGTTGAAGTGTGTGTTGACAAAGTGAAGCGGAGATGCCAGGTGCTGGATGGGGAGGCTCGCAGGAGTCATGGCTTCTTCCTCTTCAGACAGGGTGTGTTCAGAGCCAAAAACACCCAAAGGGAAGTCAAACAGGCCTGGTTCGATAGAGGGAAGTTCGTCTACTTACGGAAACTCAGCCAGGTCCCGAGTAAACGACTTCTCCCGTTCACTGTGCAGGCTCTGCTAATCTGGGTCTGTTAGTCGAGGAAAAGGGACGTGTGAAGACTTTAATGTAGGATCTTTTAAAAAAAAATAAATAAATAAATTGACCACGTTATAAAGTGGTGACTTTTACAGGTAAACTACAAAATGATAAAAGCATTGAAAAAATACACTTAGAAAATGGGTGGTAAGAAAAAAAGGACACAAGGACATTTCAACAAGGTTCTAAAGTGATTTCTTACAGCTGTAACAAGGCTTATGAGAATTTATCAAAGATCTTGAAAGATGTGAGTAGCAATGCATGAATATTTAGAAAAATATACCACATTTTCACAAGGATATGCTAAATATTGAAGCAATAAATGATTAAATGTTTAATGATGCGAGCTTAGAAAGTTTTTACTTTATAAAGTTATATAAATACAGGCTTATTATAAATCCAGCTTCGTATTAACTCTAATTAATACTTATTGTGCTTTGAGATTCCATTTCTGATTTTCTCTTAAAGATGTGTTAAAAACTCTTGAACACCTTAGTTTTTCTGTATATTATTGACAAAGAATACACAATTTAAGAATATTTTACTGTAGCATTTTTTTGTTATTTCATCCCAAAAGGAAAAAAATGCATTTAGTGTTGGGTACTCACAAAAAGTGTGTGTTTGGTTAAATTTCTCTTATGGATGTGTTCAAAAACTCTATCATTAAAGTAAGTATTATTGACTATTGTAATTAAATATCTAAGAATATATTACAGTAGCATGTTTGAGCTATTCCATCCTGAACTTGGAAAAAAAGCATTTAGTGGGATTGTGTGTTGGGTACATTTTGAGGGGCCATAGTTCATTTCCGCTTTGGGCACCCATTTGGCCAGCATTTATCGCAAAGGACATAGCATCCATATATTCTGTTGAAAACCCAGCGTTTATTCATCTTCTCTTAAATACTGAATCCTAATAAGAGCTTTACATGTTTTTTTTTTTTTTTGCATGAAGTAGATGTATACTAGCAGTTTTAGGTCAGAAGGGAAATTGTGCATTGCATGATTTAATTACCTTCAGAGACATCTATGAGCTGTGGTGTGGTGGCTCTCCAGGATTGAAGCCTCCTCGTCTGAGAGCTCAGAGTCAGTGATGGCCATCGCCAGAGCCGTGGTCTTCACATCCACCTGATACCACAGAGAATTAAAAGACTTTTAAACAAATTTATTAGGCAAAAAATAATATGAAGTAAACTCAAACAATTGGTTGATTGGCCAGCAGATATAATGGACGGTTTTTACAACAATTGGCCAAACAATATGACCAGGAAAGGGGATGCTTGTGTTCCCCTTTGTTTTCAAGCCTCACAAGTAAATGTAAGAGTTTATTCTTTACTTTAAATCCTAATGTTGCTATTTTTCCTCAATTAAACTTATATAATAGTCACAACAATGCATTTTAGATATATTTGAACATTACTCATTCTATTTCTCTTTTTAGAACTGAGTAGTAAATAAAAATTCCCATAAACACACATCTTCGGTTGATGGTGGCCGATTCCCATCTAAAAACCAAATTTCTATATACTGTGACTCCATGCAATATTCAGTACCTAGAAATGCTAATCTATAGCTGTTTCCCTCCATCCCTTTTTATGCCCATTTTGGAAAAACCCTGGATGGAAACCCCAAGACGTGCATACATTTTAAAAATGCACATTAAACTTTATGGAGGAGGACAACTCCTCCTCCCTCTCACTCTCTGTATCTGCCCTCAGCTCATCTCCCTCTTCAGCTCTGTGAATGCACAACACATACCATCACTGCGTATCGTTAAAAGTCTGAAATTGAATGTGGATCTGAATTGAACACCAGATAAAATCAAAGATGTGATTTTATCTGTGATTTGCATTTGATAAAAACCTTACAAAAAGTAAAAAATTTATCCATTTAAACTGAGCATTTGAAAGCAAACCAGTGTTTCAGTCTTTTTTTGTAAATCAATTCCTATTCTTATGGTTTTACCTGTGGATCTATGTCAAGCTAAAGTAAACAGTTGGTAATAGTAGATAAGCAATTCTCAGTCTCGGGCTATTATTGTACTTAGACTGGCGTAAACAAAATATAAAGAAATTAAAATACAGAAAAATAAAATGTACTTTGTAAAAAATAGAATGAAAGAGCACCAGTTTGTTTAAAAAAATAAATACCGGTATATAGAGAGGGAGAAGTGACATCAACCACAGCTGCCATGGTTACACATTAAACCAGAGCGACTCCTACCAATAAAAATGAAAACTAACCGAATTGTTTTTGAGTTTTGATCTATTATAATAGCAATAGTTGTTTATGTTGTATTTTTAGTATTTAGTAAAAATTTTATGTCAAAACAATTATTAACCATTTCCTGGTTGAAATTAAGAATACGAACAAAATGGCCACTGCACCAGATGTGACGATGCCTCCACTCACTCTTTATTTAATAAAAATTGGCCTATCTTGAATCGTTGAAGTAAAATGTTTGCCAACAGAGTTAAGAATAGCACTTTTTAATTTTTGAATATGCTTCATAGATTGGTACACATAGATTAAAATGTGTGGTTAATAAATGAATAATATTAACATGTATACATCTCTATTATTTAAGACTAGAAAAAGTGTACAAAAATAAAGGTGACTCACTTTTCTTGTGGCGTTGTGTGTCTCCTTTCATACTGTAGTCGCGTTTCATCAGTATGGGCTCCAGTGGGGTGAACACTTTCTGAATCAGCTCATGGTAAACCACCAGTGGCCACAGCAGCACGCTCAGCTCTGAAAACACAGATAACCTTTACACTGACTGCAAAATTCACTCATTTCTTACTCACTTTCAATTCACTCACTCAGTTTGTCTCATCTCTGTGAAAATTTTGGATTTTACCTACTCTACAAACTCACAGTTAAAAAACTTTAATAAAAAATGTTCAATTGATCATGCAAATATTCAGTAAACTTTTATTTAAATGCAACAGTACATCTTTTTAAAGGTAAGGCTCGTAGAAGCCCAACTTTAATTAAACACGTTATTGTAATAATATCCTCCACAATGAAATTCAGGTATTTTTAGATGTTAGGCTATCATCAATTCTATTTACATCTTAAAGAATTGAGAGTTATTTGCACACAAATGCACATATTCAAACACCATCTGATATTAGCTGGCTGTTAATATGGAACAACGCTACTTGTGTTTTAATTGCAGCTCAGATACAGAATCAATTCAGATATAAACACTCAATGTCTACCAAAGAATTTATCTAAAAATATTTATTATTATAAGATTATAAGAATATAAGATTATTCCCCGCTCATTGATCACACTAGCATCCAATCACTGTGAAGGAAGGCCAAACAAGACGCCCTGTGCAGCTATATATGTGTTGTTAAAACGTTGCACCGAATTAAAGCAAAGGCAAGGTGGAAACAATGATTGCACAAAACATAGGGTGTAGCATAAAAATGCAAGTTGATGACCATAAAGCTAACTGCCAAAAACAACAGAAGAAGAATAAGAGGCTATACCGTCCCGTTTACCAAGGGGTTTTGCAGCCTTCAGAGGATCCTCCCAAGCCGTAGCCTTAAAAAGGCTAGGTAAGAAGGACCCTCCGGAGGCTTTTAGAACCTGGATTGAAACACAGCCGCAGGGATTTAACGACTTGTATTTTGTTACGTCCGGTGGTTTCCCTCGTTGGCTTGTTAACGCCTTCGCTTCCTTCCAGGTTCGCTAATCACCTGTAGCAAGGTTTGTGTTAGTAAATATGCAACACTTGCATTTCACTTGAACTGTCAGAAAAATATTCATAAAACAAGAACGTTTCATTAATTCATTTCGGTAACTACTGATCCAACTGGTGGCGCTAATGCACCATAAAGCAAACTGCCAAAAAAACAACAGAAGAGGAACAAGACTAAGAGACACAAAATGACAATAAAAATCCTTCAATGGAACGCAAGAAGCCTAGTAGCAAATGGAAATGAACTAAAAATTTATATTCAAAAGCAGAAAAACAAACCAAAAATAATATGTATTCAAGAGACATGGTTAAAAGAAAAACTAAAGTTTATAATAAAAGGATATATAACAGTTAGAAATGATAGAAAAGAAGGAAATGGAGGAGCAGTAGCTGTAGAAGAGAATATTCCATATACTATACTAGAAACAAGCAAAACATATGAAGCAATAACAATCCGAGTATGGATAGAAAAAGAAGAAATAAACATAATTAATTATTATAATCCTGGGAAAAAATTAGTAAAGATATACTAGATGAAATATATAAACCAGTTCAAAATAAGGTCATATGGTGTGGGGACTTTAATGTGCACAACACATTATGGGGTAGTGAAAGGGTAGACAAAAATGGAGAATTAATCGATGAAAAACAATGAGTACACATCAACGATGGAAAAGGCACAAGGTATAAAAACATCAATGATAGATCTAACATTAATCACAAACAATATCCAAGAGATACAATCATGGAAAGTTAAAAAATAAATATGGGAAGTGATCATTATCCAATAGTAATCAAAGTAGGTATAAAAAATAAATGAGAAAAAAGAAACTACATATAGATGGAAATTTGATAAAGCTAACTGGGAGCTATATAGAAAATTAATAGATAGTGAATTTGAGACCAATATAGCAAATGAAGAAGACATTGAACAAATTACAGATAATATAACAAAAAAAATAATAGAAATAGCAAACGTAACCATTCCAAAAGTAAAAATAGACAAGGAAAGAATAGAGTCCCTTGGTGGAATAATGAGTGCAGAATAGTAATAAAACAAAGAAATAAAGCTTTTAAAAAATTAAAACCTAAACATACAATGGAAGCTTTACTAATATATAAAAAAGCAAATGCACAAAAGAAATGCAAAAAAAAATTTCTGGAGAGAGTACTGCAATAGAATTGATAGAGAAACATCAATTAACACAGTATGGAAAACCATAAATAAAATGAAAGGAATAAATAAAGGAATAAAGTAGCAGCTATAAAATGGAACAGTAAAGTAATAAAAGAAGATAAGGAAAAAGCAGAAGTATTCACAGAGGTGTTCAGTAAGATTCATAGTTCAGATAATCTGACAACAGAAGAAAAACTAGAAAGAAAAGAAACTATACAAATATTTAATGGTAAAGAACAACACGATAAAACAATCAGAAATAAAATAAATTTACCAGTTACAAAAAGTGAATTAAAAAATGCATTACAAAACAAAAAAATAAATAAGTAAATAAACCCCAGGAAAGGATGGTATATATAAATGTATGATAGGAGAATTAGGAGCAAATGCAATCAAAATAATACTGGAACTATTTAATAAAATATGGGAAGTAGGGACAGTTCCAAGAGAGTGGAAACACTCAATCATAATCCCAATCAAAAAACCAGATAAGGATGAATCAAATCCAAGTAATTACAGACCAATAGCCTTAACATCTCAACTTGGTAAAATAATGGAGAAAATAATTACAAATAGATTACAATATTATATAGAAATGGAAAATAAAATGGTATTATACCAAAATGGGTTTAGAAAAGGCAGAAGCACGAGAGATTCACTTGTTTTTTTAGAGTCAGTCATAAGAAAAGCACAAACAAACAAAGTGGCAGTAATAGGAGTATTTTTTGATATTGAAAAAGCATATGACGTGGTGTGGAAGGAAGGAGTAATAATAAAACTAAAACAAATGGGATTACGTGGGAAAATAATGAAATGGAGTGAAGAATTTTTAAATAATAGAACAGAACAAGTAAAAGTAGGACAACAATTATCAAAAACAAGAGAAGTGGAAAACGGGACGCTGCAGGGAAGTGTGTGCAGCCCGGTGTATCTTAACATTATGATAAATGATATATTCAGTAATACAGATCAAACTATAGGTAAATCCTTATATGCTGATGATGGGGCAATTTGGACGAGAGGACGAAATGTAAAATACCTAGAAAAGAAAATGCAAAAAGCAATTCAAAACATTGAGAAATGGACAAAAACATGGGGCTTTAAATATCAATCAACAAAACAAAGGTGATCTGCTTTTCAAAAAGACATAAAACAATAAACCTAGAAATATACAACAAGAAACTTGAGCAAGTAGATGCAATCAAATTTTTCGGAGTAACATTTGACGAGAAACTAACATGGAAAATGTACATAGAGGAAATAAGAAATAAATGCAAAAAAATCAATAATGTATTAAGAAACTTAGCAGGTAGAGATTGGGGAGGAAATAAAAAAAGCAATGTTAAAAATAAATCAGGGACTAATGAGACCACAAATTGAATATGGATGCTTAGTCTACATGTCAGCAGGTGAAACTCATCTTAAAAAAATTGAAATTGAACCAACAAAAGCATTAATGATATGCTGTGGAGCCATCAAATCATCCCCAATAGCAGCAATACAAGTGGAAACAGAAGAACTACCAATCAGATTACGAAGAATCAAAACAATGATGGCATACTGGGCACATATACAATCACAAGCTAATCATCCGTCAAAAAAAAAATCATTGAAGATTGCTGGGAACATGAACTAAATTTTATAACTTAGGTTGGTGGAGCAAAACAATGGCAATACAAATGGGAATATATGCACTTAAATACTGCACAGTGAAAGAAATAGCTCCATGGAATATCAAAAAAACAACAGTGGATATAGAATT
The DNA here is from genome assembly GCA_007224835.1 of Danionella cerebrum. Classification (NCBI taxonomy): domain Eukaryota; kingdom Metazoa; phylum Chordata; class Actinopteri; order Cypriniformes; family Danionidae; genus Danionella; species Danionella cerebrum. The sequence goes on from SRMA01027000.1 coordinate 96,650, forward strand.
AAAAGAAATAATAAAACAAACCAAAAATAAATCAGAACAAGCAAAAAAGGCAATGGAATATATAGAAGAGAGGTATAAAGATCATAAGAAGATATACACAGATGGCTCAAAAGATCCGAATTCTGGGAAAGTGGGACTGGCAGTAGTAATACCTGAAGAAAATGTAATAATCAAAGAAAGAATTACAGATCAGGTAACTATATTCACAGCTGAATTAACTGCAATAAAAATAGCGATAGAGTGGATTCAAAATAATTTTTTTTTAAATAAAACAGCTTAGCAGCACTGGAGAGTCTAAAATCAGGAAACTCGGAAGCAAGACAGGATATAATTTATGAAATACTGGAAAACTTAATGGAAATGAAACGAGAAAATAGAAGAGCGGTGCCTATATGGATACCAGCACACATAGGAATTAAAGGAAATGAAATGGCTGATAAAGCAGCAAAACAGGCTGTCAAAAAGAGGGAAATAACAATGGAGACATCAATAAGCAAAGCTGAGGTTAAAAATATAATAAATACAAAAGTAAGAGAAATGTAGCAAAAGCAATGGGAGGAGGGAGAGAAAGGAAGGCATTTATACAAAATACAACAAAAGATTGTATATAACTAACAGAAAAGAGGAAACAATAATAACAAGACTCAGAATTGGGCATACAGCCTTAAATTACACACAATTCATCAGGTCATCCAACAGGAAATTGTGACAAATGTAATGAAAAAGAAACAGTTGAACATATCTTAATAAAAAACCATGAAGAAAGAACAAAAATAAAAGAAAACTTGAGAAAACAAAATTCAACATGACAAAGTAGAACATTTATTAAGTAACAGCAAATCATACAAAACAATTATAACGTATCTTAAACATATACAAATAATACATAGAATTTAGAGTCCTGTAAAATAATAATATAACAGTATAAAATCCTTTTCTTAATCTAAATACTGACCAAACTACAGCTCAGTAGGTGGCGGTAATGCTACAAACGCTTGGATTGCAAACTGCCAAACAAAACACCAGAAGAAGAAGAAGAAGAAGAAGAAGAAGAAGAAGAAGAAGAAGAAGAAGAAGAAGAAGAAGAAGAAGACGACGACAGAGAGACCATGTGACCATCAAAACGGAACTGACGCAACTATCATGGCGGCCCTTGTGAAGGGACGGTGAAACGTGAGAGAACGACTTTCAAAGGTTAAAGGTAAAGCATTTATTTGATGTCTTGAAAGACGATAACAATGTTTAAAATTCAAGTACTGTGCCGCTACCGCAAAGACGTGGTTTGAACAGTAGCCGAGTCTGGGAAACATGATGTTGTTGGTCTCATATTTCGTTTCGACTATCCTTATATGTTTTCAACGCATTAATAGTTTGTGTTCAGATACTTTTACATGTAAAATTCAACCCGTGAACTTTTCCAAAGGCTTGAGATCGGTTAGTACAAAAGTGCCAAAACGCGAGGAAAATGTAAAGTTTTTTTCTTAAAGTAAACTATAGATTTAACGGTGGTTTCTGTTTTTTCTCTCTCCACTTTTCTGTTCCAACAGGTTATTCACTGTCTGAAGAGTCCCATTTGAACATGAACATGAATATGCATAAATCAGGTTTGGGCATGCTCAGATGTGCCCTGAGATCCACACTGCTGTGGAAGTGTGACATTACAACAATGAAGCTGGTGCCTCTATGCTATAAAGTCAAAAGTTTGGCCTCAACTCAGCTAGGGAGTAATAAAAGCAAAGCTCTTGCATCGAATTCTATCAGATATTACTGTCACAGTGCTTCAGATGCTGCTAAAGAGTCTACAGCTGCTACAGTGACCACAGAAGTCCCACAGAACGAAGCAGGAAATAACCCTTTGCTTGTTTATTTGGCTCAATGTAAAAGCCCGATGGAAGTGCTGGATGAGCTGAACCGGTATCCCATTTCTGTAAATGAAATCGGTAAAATTTTTTATAAAATGTGGCAGTTCACTACGGAGATGCCATTTGAGCAGAGGCAAAGGGAGTTCAAGCTGATTAATGAACACCCAGAGTTTAGTGCTCTTTGTGAGCGTTTAACGATTGAAGCTGGTGCCTTAGAGAATCATGATCTAGTTCGCACTCTGCGTGCCACCGTAAACTTGGCGGTATCACATGATTCACGTGTTGTACAGACACTGTTACGCGTTGCACAGGTGAGAGGGGAGTTGGGAATAGTTTTATTTTTCTGAAGGCATAAAAATAATGTATGAGCAAAAGTTTGTTCATTTTTTTGTTTATCGTCCAGAAACATTTGAATCAGTTTGACCTCGATAGTCTTTGTATATTGTCTCGTACACTTCATGAAATGAAAAGCAGTAACGCTCAACCCCTGAGAGAAGCGATAAGGTTGGAAGATCATCCTATTTCTAAAGGCAATTGGTATTCTGTGTCTCTGTGAGTGAATTTGTGATGTGTTCTTTGTTGGTAGGCTGCTGCTGCTGGATCATATTCCTGAGGCAAGCAATGTGACGACCCTGACGATGTTGATGCAGGCGGTGGGAGAAGACTGTCCATTTGAACTGAAGAAGCAGCTGGCGGTCAGTCTCATAGATTTTAATATACCGTAAATTCTGGACTATAAGCCGCTACTTTTTTCATAGGTTTTTAACCATGCGGCTTATACACAAATGCGGCTATTCTGCAGTTTTTTTTCCCACCGCTAGTGGCGCTCTAACCCTAATTAGAATTAAACTTAACACAAAAAAATGCAAAGAAGAATTCGCTAATTTAAGAAGAGCACGCTAGTTCCTCTTTAGCTGATATAAGTATTATATAAGTATTATATAGCTGATAAAATTATCAATCCTGTCAAACTCTTTTTTTAAATCCTCACCCCTTTGTCATGGAACCCACACGAAGAAGTTCGTATGACGCAAGTTTTAAGTTGAAGGCCATCGATCTCGCTATTCATGAAGGAAACCGCGCTGCTGCTAGGAAGCTTGGCGTCAATGAGTCTATGGTGAGACGCTGGAGGAGGCAGCGGGAAGAGCTCATGCAATGCCCTAAGTTGAGGAAAGCTTTCAGGGGACATAAAAGCAGGTGGCCAGAACTTGAAAATGTCCTGGAGGACTGGGTGAACACGCAGAGAGCAGGTGGCCGTGGTGTATCCACTGTACAGATCCGACTTAAAGCCAAAACCATTGCCCACGAAATGGAAATTAAAGATTTCAAAGCGGGGCCGTCATGGTGTTTCAGATTTATGAAGCGTAAAAACCTGTCCATCAGGACACGGACCACTCTCTGTCAGCAACTTCCTCCGGATTATTTAAAACTTCCACAAATTCGTTCAAACAAAGACACAAGAACACTCCATCGGACCAGATGAGATCATAAATATGGATGAGGTACCTTTGACGTTTGATCTGCCTCTGACCAGGACCGTTAACAAGACGGGTGCATCATCCGTGCTGCTTAAAACAACGGGCCATGAGAGGACGCATTTCACCTGCGTTCTGGCATGCACTGCATCCGGACAAAAACTTCCACCACTGGTGCTTTTTAAGCGCATTACTATGCCTAAAGAACAACTTCCGAAAGGCATAGTGGTCAAAGTTAACAGCAAAGGATGGATGATGGAAGGCCTGATGAAGGAATGGTTAATGGAGTGCTACAGCAAGCGGCCGGGAGGATTTTTTCACCGGAAGAAAGCACTGCTTGTTTTGGATAGTATGAGGGCCCACATCACAGATTCTGTAAAAGCAGCGATCAAGAAAACAAACTCTATTCCAGCTGTGATTCCTGGAGGTACAACCAAGTATTTGCAGCCACTTGACATCTGTGTCAATCGTTCATTTAAAGCTGCACTCCGGGCTGAGTGGGAGACTTGGATGACAAGCGGTGAGAAGTCGTTCACAAAAACCGGCCGCATGCGAAAAGCCTCCTTTACTGATGTCTGTCAGTGGATCCTGACAGCGTGGAGTGCTGTAAAAAAATCCACCATCACCAAAGCGTTCAGAAAGGCTGGACTGCTACGCGAAGAGAGCGGCGCACCTCCAGAGCCGACCTCACCGGAGGATGACAGTGACACGCAAAGCGAGACTTCTGAAGACAGATGTGACGAAGCGCTGCTGAGTTTGTTCAACTCCGACACTGAAGAAGATGACTTCGTGGGTTTTAGCGAAGATAGTTAAGGTGACGTGATTTCACACACAGGAGAAATGAAAGAATACTGTAAGTTCCGGTTATTTTCTCTTGGTTCTGTTCAGTTTTAATCACCGTGTTACCGTTACCGTGTTGAAATACAGGTTAGAAACGGATGTATTTAGGAAAATACATGTACATTTACAATGCGCAAATGCGGCTTGTATGCAGATGCGGCTTGTTTATTTTTTTTATTTGTATTTTTTAAAAATAGAGCAGGTGCGGCTTATATACAGGTGCGCTTTATAGTCCAGAATTTACGGTACATGGATACATCTTTCATTAATATTAATTAGAGAGGTTACAATATCGGGAAATTTAACTTTATATCTTTTTCTGAAACAGTGAGCGGTTGAGGGAGGGAGGAAGGGTGAAGAGCGTTAGTGACTGAGTTGCACTTAGGAGTCGTGGTTTGCAACTGCATTGTATTTAATTATTAAGAACATAGACGTAATATTTGCAGAGTAACATCTTAGCTGACATTGTTTTTTGGGGAGGATGGGGTGAGACAGCTTTCTCTCAATGAGTTTTGTGATGAATTCACCTGCCACAGATCGTTCAAGCAAAGGCAGAAACCAGTACAACTCATTTCAACTTAACCTTACAGTTTTGTTCTGTTTGCGATATAAACCATTATAAATTTCTGACTATTTCTCCTGTTATTTTCCCACAGTCAAAGGTTTTTTCGTTGTCGAGTGAGTTCACTTCAGCCAACCATTTTTACATTTTCACCGGCCTGGCAAAGATTGACCTGAAGCACTCACCTCTGTTGGACACCTGCAGCAAGAAATTGGCTGGTGAAGAGATGAAAAGCTTCTCATATTCTAGTTTATCCGTTCTGAACTCATGACTCTGATGATTGTTTTCCTGCAGAAAACCTCCATGATTACTCCTTCACCCAGCTTCTGACAGTTTTAAAGTGCTGCCATGAAGTGAAGTATAGAAACTACACCCTCTTCAGCTCCATCTCTAAGCATATGGCCGACACCATCGACACGTGGAGGGACCAGCAGGTATAAGTATTGCATGCACTAAATATAATTCATGATGTATGCCCCAGTGAGTAATGTGATGGAAGGACTCTGTTCCTTTCTGTCTCGAGACAAAGTTTTTCTGAGATCTCAGAGGTGACGAGAAAAGAAACATGACACGGGGATCATGCATCAACCAGTCACAAATTTATTGGCAGTTTGTTCAGTGTTTTTGTACATTTCAGATCGGTGGGTGTGAACGAAGCTCCACTTTTACAAAAGGGGTGACATGGAACATTATGTGCTTATTGCAAGAAATGCTGACTTAAGCTTTCAGGAGCAACAATGGGGGCGAGTCAGTCTTTTTGAACTCTGGTCAGCCTGACCTTGAGCCTGTACACTCTTGAAGGCAATGGAAAAGATTGTAATGAAGTTTCTGTATCTGATTATCTGTATTTCCATCACATATCCCTTCTCTTCATCTGTAAAGATGAACAATAATGGTATAATAATATCATCTTCATCAAATTTCAAGGGTCAGTACATAAACTTTCTCAAGATATTATAAAATCAATCTCCAGAATCAATGAATAATTAAACTCAAGAGTTAAAATGTCATTTCAATCTCAGGGATCAGTACATAATAAAATCACTCTCAGGGATATCTCTATTATCAATGTTCAACCTGTCACTGAAACCATGAAAAAAAAAGTTTTCTATTTTTACGGTGCACATATGTGAAAGATAAAATTTTAAAAGTTGCGTATAAAGAAGTGAGGACTACAATAAAAATGATAAATGCATAATATTAGGGTTACTGTGATTAAATGCTAAAAAATCTTAAAACCATTAAAGAAAGATAAATAAAGAGTAAAACATAAAAACAACATTATTTCTTATTCGGTTTCCATAGACCCTTCAACCAGATTTGGTGGGGGGAAATAATACATTACTGCAAATGAAAATTTCTTTTGCAAAGTCCAAGTATCATAATATTGAAACGTAAAGTCCAAAAATCCTTAAAAAATTCTTGGTAACTGGAATTATTAGAACAATCCACAGAAAATTGCTGGAATGGTTGTTGGAACACATCGGATACTCTCTTTCTTTTGACCTTGTATCTCTGGATCGATAGGCAGTCTAAATTAGAACCATCCGCATCAAAACATAAGCAACAATAACCCGATACAGTCAAAAACCTTTGTGATCATTCAGAATAGTCATCATAAGATCTTATTTCTACAAGGCGTTGGTAATTTTCCAGAAGAACTTAATCTTTCAATCAAAATTTTGGAAGAAAATACAGAGAAATATCCCCTTCTCTGGTCATTCCAGAAACTTGGCATCATTAATGTAGGCCTTGTACAATTATTTGAGTCACAGAGTTCAGCTTCTGGTTTCCAGTAAAAGCAAATACATTCCATTAGTTGCGGACTGAAACAAATCTCCAAGTTGTCGTGGTAAACTCATTATATCATTGTCATAAGATGCAAGTTCAGTTTTGATGGATAGATGTATGCTAAGATGGTATCACTTTGTTTCAGATGACTATATGTGTGCAGCGATGGCATAATCAATTCAGTTCAGTGTCACAACAACAACAACAACAACAACAACGATGATGATGATGATGTGGATGTAGTTCCTATGTGAACATTAGCATTGATGAATTGTAGAAAGTTGTCCAGATGGAGCATTTCTCCAACAGTGGTTTGTTTAGAATTCACGATGTTTGCAGCTATATAAACTCCAGGTGTTTAGGAATTGTTATTGACAAGACTTCTGTGGTAAAGCAACCATTTGGAAATCATGGATGAAGATGGGGCTGTTGTGGTAAATCAGTCGTTTGGAAATCATGGATGAAGATAGGGCTGTTGTGGTAAATCAGTCGTTTGGAAATCATGGATGAAGATGGGGCTGTTGTGGTAAATCAGTCGTTTGGAAAACATGGATGAAGATGGGGCTGTTGTGGTAAATCAGTCGTTTGGAAATCATGGATGAAGATGGGGCTGTTGTGGTAAATCAGTCGTTTGGAAATCATGGATGAAGATGGGGCTGTTGTGGTAAATCAGTCGTTTGGAAATCATGGATGAAGATGGGGCTGTTGTGGTAAAGCAACCGTTTGGAAATCATGGATGAAGATGGGGCTGTTGTGGTAAATCAGTCGTTTGGAAATCATGGATGAAGATGAGGCTGTTGTGGTAAATCAGTCGCTTGGAAATCATGGATGAAGATGAGGCTGTTGTGGTAAATCAGTCGCTTGGAAAACATGGATGAAGACAGGGCTGTTGTGGTAAATCAGTCGTTTGGAAATCATGGATGAAGACAGGGCTGTTGTGGTAAATCAGTCGTTTGGAAATCATGGATGAAGATGGGGCTGTTTTGGTAAATCAGTCGTTTGGAAATCATGGATGAAGATGGGGCTGTTGTGGTAAATCAGTCGTTTGGAAATCATAGATGAAGATGGGGCTGTTGTGGTAAATCAGTCGTTTGGAAATCATGGATGAAGATGGGGCTGTTGTGGTAAATCAGTCGTTTGGAAATCATGGATGAAGATGTGGCTGTTGTGGCAAATCAGTCGTTTGGAAATCATGGATGAAGATGGGGCTGTTGTGGTAAATCAGTCGTTTGGAAATCATGGATGAAGATGTGGCTGTTGTGGTAAATCAGTCGTTTGGAAATCATGGATGAAGATGGGGCTGTTGTGGTAAATCAGTCGTTTGGAAATCATGGATGAAGATGGGGCTGTTGTGGTAAATCAGTCG
>SRMA01027000.1:104565-131945 GCA_007224835.1 Danionella cerebrum
CAAACTCAAATCTCTCAACGGTACATCTCACACATGTACATACGAGATAACAAACGTAAGTAACATGTTCTGCAATTAGGGAGTGTTTGATTACAGGGGGGCTCGACTAAAAAAGTTTGAGAACCACTGTATTATTACTAATGTGGGGGCAATCTTACTAGATATTATTAGTAATGTAGTGACAATGTTACTGGCTATTATTAGTAATGTAGTGACAATGTTACTAGCTATTATTAGTAATGTGGTGACAATGTTGCAATGGAACAGTGATGGTGATAACGAATGGTGGACTTTAGAATGATGAGTGGGGCAAAGAAAAACATTACAGCCGTTTTTTTTGTTACTTTTACTGTTTACTGTCTGTTCATTCATGTTACATGTTTGGCTGTTAACTTTTACACAGTTGATATAAAATATTTTACAACAGTATTTGGTTCAGAATCTTTTTTTTCTGGATTTTCCTCTTTAAAAATTGGGTGCTTCTTATGTGCCGGTGCGTCTTATGAGCCGAAAAATACGGTAAATCTTGTCTTACCGTTGCCGTTTTTTCAACAAAAAGTTATTTCCATAGCGATAAAAGTCCGTTTGTTGTTATGTCCGGTTGATAGCTTCGCGCAAACGCCATTTTTGATTATTTCTGTAGCTCTGTGGCGTCATGGCGTCACCAAATATGGAATGACTCCCCGTGCGTAAGAGGTGGTCTCTCCACGCTGCGCGTCGTGTGATTCGTTAGCGATCCCGTCAGTCTCAAAATGGTTGATCTCATTGGCTTCATCAGAATCAGAGCGATATATAGAGCTCCCGGATTGGACAGATGGTCGTGGGGGGGTGGGGGGGGGGGGAGTACGGACACGCAGAAGCTCGACGTCAAAGCGTTTGTGAGTGAAACGTTTCCAAAGGCGCAGCAAGATGGGGTAAATGAGCTTCCACCACCCTTTTACAGCGTTTCTTCATGAGTTTTTTTTGCTGAAATCATGTCCCGTAAGCAAGAAAAGAAGACTATGAGCGTAGCTGAAGCTTTGGACAAGATTTTTTCCATATTTCAATTATTGTGCCAACATGGATTACGCCTGAACTTTGTTCAATCAAAACCTTTACAGAATATTAGTTTCTTGTAGTATGAACACCAAACTTGCTACAGATGTCCTTGACATGTAGTTGTTACAATTGATTGTGTTTATTTGCTTCGTTACAAGTAAAATAAGGAGATATTGGACGAAACATGTGTTTTTTTTTAGGCGGAGTTCATTTTTGGCCATTCCAACATCAATTACTCTTACCCAGTGTTCTTGACTGTCAAATTAACTCATCCACACCACTCCCCAAGAACCTATCTTCATTTTGATACCAAGATTTGCAGTTTAGACCTTGTAAAAGCTGAGAAATGCCTTAAAAAGTAAAAGTATAGGATTTTCGGAAAATAGGCCTCAGGGCTTAAGAGGTTAGGCGAGTCAAACATGGACACGTCAAATCTAAACAAACGTTCAACAGTCTGGCGTGACGAGCGTGACGACGCGACCTATAGGATTGAACTCATTTGCATAGGTCGCTGTTTGAGACAAACCTTGAATCCACTCCGTCAAGACAAGTTAACAAATGACCCGAGAGCTGCCGTCGACCGAGAACTGCACGCTGCTCGCGAACAGAGTGTTGGGGAAGACCGTGAAAAATTCTGGTCACCGTCAACCGAAACGCTCTGCGTATTGGACCACATATATAAGACTCACGACGTCTCAGCTGCTTGGGAGCGGGAAACTGCTCACCGATGTGTTTGAAGTCTAGGTGGATTGCGGTGAGGGAGGAGGAAGGGACCCTGCCTTTTTTTTTTTTTTTTTCCTTCTCTTTTTTTTTCTCCTTCCTTCCGCACGGCTTCATATTTGACAGCGTTAAATAAAATAAAAACGTATTTAAAATAAAGAGATAAACAGCATTAGAACAACAACAACAACCACCACAGCTATAATAATAATTCACTCATTCATTGTTTTTTAAACGCCCTTCCAGCTCCTAAATAATAATAATAATATGAATATCATACCATACAATAACTTAAAATCGAATTTCACAAACTGCTGTATTTCTGCAATTCCAAAACGAGTGATCAAACGAGCCGGGTTCATCAGAGCAAAAACAATACTTCGTGTTAGTATAATTGTTATGTCTTTTCAAAGAACACTCGAGAAATGTGCTTGACGCGAGGGCACTTTACATTGTGACACGGATGAGTCGGGGTGGGACTCGTCATCAGCATCACGCCGGTGTAGCTGTGTCAGCGACGGGCTTTTGGGTGACAGAGGCTTGTCCGTTGTTTTTTTTGTTTTTTTTCTCCATCTCATTTTTCTCGCGTGAATACATTGCAGATGATTTGTTGCGGATGGCACGCCGGGTATCGCTGTTCCTCTTTTAGTGAGAAGGTTGCTGGTTCGAGGCCAGCCGGGGCTCTTCCAAAAGGAACTTGCTCATTCTCGTGAGCGGGTTTTCTCCGGTTTACTCCACTGGAGCAAAAACATGCGTCGAGATCCTTTAATTTGCTCAATTCTAGGGCGTACCCCGCAATCTTCCCAAACGGCGCTGGAAACGTGCACCGGCACCATAAGCCTTTGACTCTGAAAAGGAAGATGGATTTGGGAAACGCGAGAGCTGCTTCCTGGGTACCGATTGATGCAAAGGGCCACGCTTTGACACCTCGTATGAGCGGATTACGATTGAAGGATACTCTTCTCTGCAAAGACACAGATCGCGTTCATTAATTTTCACAACGAATACAGACAATGAACGAACGAGGTAGTAAACAGGTAAACATTTATAGGCAACACTTTAGTTTTTCTCTTAGTGCGACTGATTTCTTGTTGAATTGAAAAAAATATAAGAAATGTTCAAAACACTTCAAAATGATCACTTCTACGACGGTCCCGAGAAAATCACAATATCCAATGTACGAATCATAGATGAAACACGTACAAAAAGTGAGCTAAGATTGTTTTGGTTTCTTTATTTTTTTACATTTTTAACATTTTACCATAAACAATTTGTACATTTTACAAACGCATCGAACAAAACGTGTGCTGGACACCAAATCTGCTCTCTTTCCGTTATTGGGCAGCCTGGCATCGCGTGCACTTTACCCGTATGTTGTTCTCTGAGTGAGTCTTGAGTGTGGCTTTCGGAGTGCGGTCGGCTCTCATAAACACACGCACATCTCTCGCTGACGTTGGCTCTGTGTTTCTGGCATTGTCCTGCTGACTGCGACGAGCAGAAGAAATCAACTCGTCAAAGCGGACAGCGCCACCGCGGGAATTTCACCAGGAGAATCTAAGGGAACAAGTAAAAGCAGACTCTGTTTAAAAGACAGCGCATGTCATCGCGCGTTTGTGTTTCGATATTCATTACCGCGCATGCCTTAGAACATTTGTTAGGTGCTCAATGCCATTGAGTACGTAACCAATGCGAGGACACTTTACATTTTGACCATGATGAGTCGGGGTGGGACTCGTCATCAGCATCACGCCGGTGTAGCTGTGTCAGCGGCGGGCTTTTGGGTGACAGAGGCTTGTCCGTTGTTTTTTTTTTGTTTTTTTTTTTCATCTCATTTTTCTCGCGTGAATACATTGCAGATGATTTGTTGCGAGTGGCACGCCGGGTATCGCTGTTCCTCTTTTAGTGAGAAGGTTGCTGGTTCGAGGCCAGCGGGGGCTCTTCCAAAAGGAACTTGCTCATTCTCGTGAGCGGGTTTTCTCCAGTTTACTCCACTGGAGCAAAAACATGCGTCGAGATCATTGAATTTGCTCAATTCTAGGGCGTACCCCGCAATCTTCCCAAACGGCGCTGGAAGCGTGCACCGGCACCATAAGCCTTTGACTCTGAAAGGGGAAGATGGATTTGGGAAACGCGAGAGCTGCTTCCTGGGTACCGATTGATGCAAAGGGCCACCGCTTTGACACCTTGTATGAGCGGATTACGATTGAAGGTTCAAGTTCAAGTTCAAGTTCAAGTTCAAGTTCAAGTTCGTTTTATTTATATGGCGCTTTTCACAACAGACATTGTCTCAAAGCAGCTTTACAGTAAACCAACAAGTTTAAACTCAACAAAGTGAAAAGAAATTAATTACTAAGTGGTGTACATGTCCCTGATGAGCGAGCCTGGGGCGACTGTGGCAAGGAAAACTCCCTTTTGGAAGAAACCTTGAGAGGAACCGGACTCAAAATGGAAACCCATCCTCATTTGGGTAACAACAGCAGTGTGATAAACTATGGTATAAACATATGATCTGGTAGTATGAACAGATAATGTAGTATAAACAGACGATATAATAATATAAACATAAACAGATAATATAGTATAACCAGAAGATGACTGTGTTCGGTGTAGGTCCAGGGGTGCCGGAACATCTCCAGGTGAATCTGTTTGTTAGGTTGAGGCTGGTGGCGAGCCTCCCGGCGTCGGATCTTCTCCTGATGAGTCTGGTTGTTGGGGTGAGGAGCTGGTGGGCAGGGCCTCCGGGAGCCTCGGGATGAGTATTGGAAGAAGAGTGGAGTTGGTGGGCTGCGGTCCAGGGGGCGCCAGAACATCTCCAGGTGGATCTGGTTGTTAGGGAGAGGTGATGGTGAGCGAAGCCTCCGCGAATCTCCGGATGAGTATGGAAAAGAAGAAAAGAAGAGTGGAGCAGAATTAGCGTAGCTGCTGTTCATAATATTAGTATAGTTTAATGTAATATTAATATAGTTTAATGTAATATTAGTATAGTTTAATGTAAGATCGTAGTCTTTCACGGAGTTAAGTATAGGCTTTACTGAAAAGATACGTCTTTAATCTACACTTAAACTGGGCGAGTGAGTCTGAGCCACGGACGCTGTCGGGGAGGCTATTCCAGAATTTAGGGGCTAAATGTGAGAACGCTCTACCGCCTTTAGTGCTCTTTGCTATTCTAGGAACTACTAAAAGTCCAGAGTTTTGAGATCTTAAAGTGCGTGTAGGGTTGTACCGTGTTAGGAGGTTTGATAGATAACTGGGCGCTAATCCATTAAGGGCTTTATACGTCAATAGCATTATTTTGTAATCAATGCGAAATTTGACGGGTAGCCAATGTAGAGATGATAAAACTGGGGTTATATGGTCATATTTCTTTGTTCTAGTTAGAACTCTAGCTGCTGCATTCTGCACTAACTGTAACTTATTTATTAATGATACTGAACAACCGCCTAGTAATGCATTACAATAATCTAGTCTCGAGGTCATGAATGCATGGACGAGCTTCTCTGCATCAGATAACGATAACATGTTTCTAAGTTTTGAAATATTTCTGAGTTGAAAGAAGGCTGTTCTTATGGTATGACTGATGTGATTTTTAAAAGATAAGTCGCTGTCTAAGATAACTCCCAGGTTTCTTACTGTGGAACTAGCGGTTACAGTACATCCCTCTAAACTAAAATTTAAATGCTGGGTGTTCTGTGTGCTGTTCTTGTTGCAGATGAGCAAGATCTCTGTTTTATCTGGATTTAATAGAAGAAAGTTATGAGTCTTCCAAACTTTAAAGTCTTTTGAGGAGATATACATCTGGGTATCATCGGCGTAGCAGTGGAAGCTAATTCCATGCTTTCTAATAATATTACCTATGGGAAGCATGTATAATGTGAAAAGTAGGGGTCCTAAGACAGAGCCTTGTGGAACCCCATATTTTACTTGCATTAGAGTAGATTGTTCTCCATTTAAGTCTACAAACTGGTAACGATCAGACAGATATGATTTAAACCATTTTAGTGCTGATCCCTGAATGCCTATGAGATTTTGTAAGCGATCTAGTAGGAGGGCATGATCAATAGTGTCGAATGCAGCACTAAGATCTAATAAAACTAAGAGAGAGACGCAGCCTTGGTCTGAAGCTAAGAGAAGATCATTTGTGATCTTTACTAGTGCAGTTTCTGTGCTATGATGGGGCCTGAAACCTGACTGAAACTCTTCAAAGATATTGTTGTCTTTCAGGAAACTGCATAACTGGGCAGACACAATCTTTTCTAAAATCTTAGACATAAAAGGAAGGTTTGAGATTGGTGTGATGGAAGGACTCTGTTCCTTTCTGTCTCGAGACGAAGTTTTCCGGGGCCCCAGAGGTGACACGGAAAGAAACACGACACGGAGATCATGCATCAACCAGTCACGAATTTATTGGTAGTTTGTTCGGGGTTTTTATACAGTTCAGATCAGTGGGTGTTAACAAAGTTTTTACAAGAAAAGGGACGTGGGACATCATGTGCTTTCTGCAAGAAGATGCTGACTTCAGCATTCAGGAGCGGTGGGGGCGAGTAAGTTTCGTGAACTCAGGTCAGCCTGACCTTGGGCCTGTGTGCGCCTGCGCACTCCTGAATGCAATGAGAAATGCTGCAGATGGAGAAACTATGGGTTTCCTGTATTTGAATGTCTGTATTTCTATCACATATCCCTTCTCTTCATCTGTAAAGATGAACAACCATGGTATAATAGTATCATCTTCATCAAACCTCAAAAGGCATCACATAAAATCAATCATGTGTGTCAATAGAATCAATTTTCAGGATCAATGAATCAAACTCAAAAGTTGAAAATATTACATCAATCTCAGGGATCAGTACATAATAAAATCAATCTCAGGGATCACAATAATAAAATCAATCTCAGGGATCAGTACATAATAAAATCAATCTCAGGGATGTCTCTATTATCAATTTTCGACCTGTAACTGAAACCATGAAAAAAAGTTTAATGGTGCTCATAAAGGTATGGGAAAGTTAAAATATGATACTTTCTCATATAAATGTGAAGGATATATGATGATCTAGTATAAGTTCAAAACTTATTGTAAACCACACTGATTATACTGAATAATATATTAAAACCTATTGGCTATATCAGAGTGATGTAGAAAAAAAAATATTCAAATATAAAGTCCACAAATCCTAAAAAAAAAAATTATTTGTAACTGGAAAAATTAGAACCATCCACAGAAAATTGCTGGAATTCTTGTTGGAACACATCGGATACTCGATTTCTTTTGTCCCTGTATATCCTGGATCGATAGGCACGCTAAATTAGAACCATCCGCATCAAAACATAAGCAACAATAACCCGATACAGTCAAAAACCTTTGTGATCATCTTTCAATCAAAACTTTAGAAGAATATACAGAGAAATATCCCCTTCTCTGATCATTCCAGATACTTGCCATCATTAATGTGGGCCTTGTACAATTATTTGAGTCACAGAGTTCAGCTTCTGGTTTCCAGTAAAAGCAACAAGGCATTTCATTAGTTGCGGAAAGAAACAAATCTCCAAGTTGTCATCGTAAACTCATAATATCATTGTTATGTACAAGTTCAGTTTCGATGGATAGATGTACGCAAAGATGGTATCAGTTCGTTTCGGATGAATAGATGTGCGCAAGGGTGGCATAATCACTTCAGTTCAGTGTCACAACAACGACGATGATGATGATGATGACGATGATGTAGTTGTAGTTTCTATGTGAACATTAGCATTTGATGAATTGTAAATAGTTCTGTAGAAAGTCGTCCAGACGGAGCATTTCTCCAACAGTGGTTTGTTTAGAATTCACGATGTTTGCTGCTATATAAACTCCTGGTGTTTAGGAATTGTTGTTGACTTCTGTGATAAATCAGTCATTTGGAAATCATGGATGAAGATGGGGCTGTTGTGATAAATCAGTCGTTTGGAAATCATGGATGAAGATGAGCCTGTTGTTGTAATTCTGAAGTGGGATCATAGCGGTAAGGAATGTCGCAGTATTGAGATACTCAGCACCAGGAAGATTGGACTAGGGGATGGGTTGGGTCTCCGGTTGAGTCGATGTCCCAGGTCAGGACCACCCAAATCAGAAGGGGGGTGTGGTGATGGTGGGACAGGCTATGTTGCGAGGAGGCTTCCTTGCTCTCCGTTGGAGCTGGTTTTTCCTGCAGCAGGAAAGGAGGATCCAGGTTTTCTCCCTCAGCGATTCTCACGGCTGTGAGGGTCCTCAGAAAAACTCAGAAGGGATCCATCTCAGCTCCCACTCTCTGACTTATCCTCCACCAAAGGTCAGGGCTTTCAGTCAGACCAGGCAGCGGGTCTCAGATCAGTCTGCACTCAAAAAAGGAATCATAAGCTTGGCAACTCCATCTCACAGTCTCCAAATTCTTTCTTTTGATTCCCACGTGTCCCTCCCCGGTGTTTTACATGTAACTTAATTCAAATCGGGTTTAAGTTCACTTTTTACTCTGCACATATCACACTGCAAAAAAAAGTTTGACAAAGTTTTCAACAAAACAGCTTTTAACCATTAAGTTCTGGTTCATAGAAAATATTTCTTCTTTTCCATATAAATCTTAAATGCTAAACAAATTGCTTTTCTTCTGTTTTAATTTCTACTACCACTGAGATCAATTATTCTTCTTCAATCAAATGTTTTCCTAAAATTGCCTTTCTTCCGTATTTAGAAAGAGAAGTTCACTCAATTCATTTCAAATCACAATTTTTAATGCTTAAAATAGCAATTTAGAGTTTAATTTTTAAGAGCATCTTGTTTTTCATCTAATGGTGCTTTCACTTACTTCTTTCATTCCTCTAGCGATAACGTGTCCAGGGTCATCCTAAAATCTCAATCTCCATAATCTGTTCTTAAACCTTGAGCAAATAACCTTAAAACCAACTGTCGTGGTGCGGTACACGAGGAGACCGCCGGTACTGGTGTCAGGGAGGAGGAGGTAAAGAATTTCAGATCATCAAATATCAAAAGGAACAGATAATGAAAACAGGAGCTGTAATCAAAACACTAAAATTTGTGAAACCTTAAATTGACTCTGATTAGTCCAAACTTGTATCATTTACTCAGACCAACCAATTAACAAAATCTTAAATAATAATAATAATAATAATAATAATTGCATGGTTTTCTCTGTTAAGGCTTTTTATTAATTTTATATACCCCCTCTTTATTTATTATCTTGTTAAATTACTCTGTACCTCACGACTGTGTTCTATTTCATACAGTTAGTAACCAGCCATCAGCCAAAAAAAAATTTAGATGTGTTTCAAAATGCTTACTAGGTAAATTTTTGCTAACCTCAATAGGCAGTAGTCTTACCCATTAAATTGATTCATTTATTGATTCCACTTATTATTGTTTTATCATATTAATTATGTTCTGTATATTTTATCCTTTTATTTTAAGAAAAAATATTTTTTGCAGTGCATATGTGACAGAGCTTTCTACTAATCAACGTACCGGTAATTTATTTCTCCTCTCATCGCTACAGCTCATTTACGATAATTTTAAATCCAAATTACTAAATAAAATTATCTTAATACTAATGATTGAGCTTCAAAGTCTTGTTTACCATAAGAACTATTAACACAACACATTTTCTACGACCCCAGGAAATAACTTCAGTCAAAGGAGTTAAAATCTCCAACTCCGCAAAAAGATATCATTCATTTTTTTGCAAACTTTACCAATCTGTGTTTTCTTATTCCATGAGTTCCATTAAATTCTTTTACAAATATTCAAAGTAATCTCCACACAGATGTTCTTTGAGAGAAACAGTTCTCTTCCCAGCCAGGGTTTGAAATTCAGTTCAACCCAAAAGCCATTTCTTAACTGAGTTCTTAACAGCTCTTTATTCATTCCATCACCCTCTGTATCTGTCCATTTTGCAGGGCTGGAGTCATCCCTGTGTTTGTGTCATGTGCATGATAGAATTCACCTGTTCCGCAGCAAGTTTTCACAGTCACTCACTCGCTCCTTGTATCCTCCTCAGACGAATCAAACTCCTGTCTCTCCACCCGTTTGTGGAGTGGACATTTATGAACAAATGCAGCCGGCAAAACCACAATGGAAAGCAAAGCAGTGACTAAATCATGCTACAAACAAGCTTAGCAAAAATCATGCACAAATGAAAAACATAAGAAGCTTTATCTTTAGTGGGCGCGCATGCTTTGGTCAACGCAATAGTTCAGCAGCTCAAGCGTCATGCACAGATAGTATTATTAGTAATTACAGAAATACCCCCTGCAATCCTGACCAGTTTCCAAGTCCCGAGGAACAGAGCCATCCCCATGAACAAGATGAAGGATGGAAGATTTCAAGTTCAATCAGAGAGCACAAACCCTCAAGCACAGGAATCTTCGTCAGTAAGAAAGTGTAACAAGATCAAGAACAGATCAGTGTTCAATGGCCAGATATCGGCAACTCAAGAAGAACAGTGTTGTTGGAAACAGAATCAAGGGTTGAAAACGATAGGCCACAGAATGCACGTAGGAACAAAAATAAAAATAAGGAGCAGCTCAAGCATTGTTTTTCATTCATGATGAAAAGGAATTCACTTAAAGATCGGAGTTCAAAACAGGAATGCAAAACATTATTTTGTTGACTGTGGGGTCAAGAATGTTCAAAAAGAATAAAAAAGGTAAAAATAAAAAGGTTTTCTCAGGCACAGCGATCCAGATCTGTACAATCTGCAGTTTTAGGGGGAAAAAAAGATTCCCTTCTCTTGATAGTTCAAAAAACTCAGTATTAACAAAACTCTCTCTAAACTAGATTACGCTCCTAGAAATTTAGTGTTTGCCCTTCTCCCAGAATGGGTGGCACTACAGCAACAACGGCTATAATTTTGGACTCTCCTCTGCCCTTCTCCCAGAGCGGGTGGCACTATGACAACAATGGTTTGCAGATAATCGGCAAATCGACAAGCAGCGCAGTCACGTCCACAAGTAATCAACCAACAACTTCAAATAATCCAAAAATAAACCGAGGTAAAGGTAACTTTCTAAAGGTAAAGGTAATCCACCCCAAAATTCTTAGTCAAAAGTCCATTATTCAGTCAAAAGTCACGTCAAGGATCCATTAAAGCTTTTGTTGTTCTTCTCCGGAGTTCACTGTTTGGCCTTAAATAATATCATTTTATTTTTAAATTCAAACTATTATTTTGGTATTATTATTATACTATTATAATCTCTTATAATTATTATTAATGATTTTCTTCTCATGCTCATATATAAAGAAATTAGCAATTTTCCCCTAAATTTGCTTATGATCTGTGGGATTCTCTTTGAGAGGGATGCATGCTGCACGGCGCCCAGAACACTACGACACAGACTCCATCACCGTCAAGATTTCAACCTTAAGAAACCCAAAATCATTCACACACTTCCATTCACTCGAGGCTCTGGTCTGCAGTGTGTATGTTTCAGAGAGCTGAACACATTTCTGTGAAAAGCAAAATCAGCTTAATGCACTCAAATCTCACCCTGAGCCTCTGTGTCTCAGTGAAGATTGAAAGTCTTATTTTACTCTATCTAATGAATTTGAATCGGTGATCACTCGAGTTCAAAAAAGCTGAGCAAAAAAGTCTCTTCGCGATACACACAGCAGATATGTATAGAAAGGGATAGATGTAAAGTGTCAACATATCAGTTGATATAATAAGAGACCTACACGTCCCTGAATCAACAACCACAACAACCAACAAATTCTTTCCCTCAGTCTAAAAATGTTAGTAATGATGTTCTTTAAAAGACCTCTCCTTTTTTTTTATAGAGAGGTTTGTGTAACGTTTTCAGAAAGAGAAACGGTCATAGATTCATTCAAAGGCATGTGAGGAGATTTCATCTCACCATTTGCTGTCTGGAAGCCCCTCTCCCTCTCACCAGCCACCCCCTGTCACTTCCTCTGGCAATCACTCTGGTCCACTGGTTATCACCGGTTGGCCAAGCTCTGGAAGCAGTCTTTCTCTTGTAGATTTCTTGATCCGCCGATGACAAGTCTTTCTCTTGTCGGTTTCTTGATCCGCCGATGACCAGTACTTTCTCTTGGCCTCACGCCCAGATGCCGTGAGTTCGGCAGAAGACAGTTCTGAGTTTTTGAGCATTTCTCTCTCTGTATGTGTGTGCTCAAGGGCCGCTTGATCAGGAGGCAGCTGAAATGGTGTGTGTTCAGCTTGAAAATGTTCATCTCTGTCCTGGCTGAGTGTTCTCAGGTTTCACTCAGCAATGTCCAGTTCCGTCTCTTTCATACAAGCAAAGAAAGAGGGTTTTCGAGGTGTGAGTTGGATGGTGAAGGTCAGTTTTTCACAGGCAGGAGCCCATTCCAGGCTGCTTTGAGTCTCATGAATCTGTGAAAAGGATTTAGAAGAAACTTTCTCTCTCAGTTCATCTCGGGATGTCCGTCCGCAGCTCTTCCGCTGACTGGGCACTCTTCCCACTGACAGATGTTTTGACAAGTACCATCCGCTATTTCTCAGTTCATGATATTCGTCGGAGCACAACTCACACACAAGCGCTTTGATGTCAGATGAGTTTCATGTCTCGGACCCGTTTCTGGAGATGTTCAGCGTCAGGGTGAAGGAAGGGTTAGCGTTTTCTTTGATCGCATGGACTGGTCATTTTCTGCAGCTGGACTGGTCAGATTCGCACATCCCCAGCCTCTCCCGAGCTTGAAGAGCCGTGCCTCTGGTCTGGTTCGGACTGAAGTCTTCAAGACCTGATGTCTTGCGCACTGGTTCCGACAGTGTAGGTGGCGGGCGAGGAGAAGGGAACATACCATCGAGCTCTGGGTCTCTCAGAATGTTCTCAGAGACGGAAAGAAAGGTTCTCGGTTAGTAATTTCATCGTTATTCACAGAGCCTCCTGATTTTAAAGGAATATCTGCTACAACACTCATATCAAAACTCTTGCCGCCGACTCTCTTCGGGCACACACAGGATTTACCGGCACTCCACTTGAATCCCACAACCTCAGTTTTCAAACAACCACTGATTCAAGTTTTCAAGGAACAGCCGATTCTCACAAAAACCTCCTCGTTCTGGGAAACCACATGCATCCACCCAAAGATGAATTGTTTCAAGCTTTCTTAGAATTTGTCTACATGAATCTAAAATTTGGGTGAGTTAAAATCTTTCAATATTATCATCTTATGGTGTTTTTCTCTTTACTGTTGGTTTTGCCCATTTTATAGTTTCAGCCTCTTTTTCACACAACAGAAAGAATTTTACTCTCCCTCCCTTCTCTTTACACACACACTCCCGCACTCAGAAGAAAAAGGAGAAAGATGAGAGATGGAAAGATTTGCAAGCTCTTTTTTTTTTTAATTTTCAGAACGTTCCCTATTTTCTCTTGGTTAACCTTTTTAGCTGTCTGATGTTAAAAAGCAGTCCCAGACTGCTGAGCGAACGCTTCGGGCCCCTTCAAGTCGAATGCAGTCCCGGACTTTTCAACTTGGTACCGACAGTCCCTGACTGTCTCGGACCCCGTCGGCTTGGCAAAAAGCAGTCCCAGACTGCAAAGACGGTCCCTGACCGTCTTGGCCCCTTCAAGTCGACGAAAGCAGTCCCAGACTGCTAGAGGATCTTCTCGGGCCTCGCCAATTTGGCAAAAAACAGTCCCTGACTGTCTTGTTAAATTTAATTTATTTTTATCTTTTTGTCTGCCCTCTTCAAGTTGACGAAAGCAGTCCCGGACTGCTAAAAGTTGTTATCGGGCCCTGTCAACTTGGCAAAAGACAGTCCCTGACTGCTTTTATTAATTATTATTTTTTCTTTTTTATTCAATTTTTCAATTTTTATTTGGCCCCTTCAAATTGACGAGAGCAGTCCCTGACTGCTAGAAGATCCTATCGGGCCTCGTCAATCTTGGCAAAGCAGTCCCAGACTGCAAGAAAAACAGTCCCTGACTGTTTCGGTCCCTTCAAGTTGACGAAAGCAGTCCCAGACTGCTAAACGGTCCCCTGGACCAGAGCTCATATTATCTTGCAATTGCTTTTAGAGTTTCCTAATTTGTTGAATTTAGCTTCTCTAATTTAAATTTGGTCTAAGTTAGTTAAAAGAACAGAATCGTCCCACTTGCCTCGTTCGATAAACCGCGTCACTGAGCCGAGAAGAGTCGCTCGGGCTCCAAGGTCTTTCTATCTCTTGACCCCAGACGGGAAATTCTTAGCCGGGATGTGCGGCCGCTGGATCATCCGCCTCCGCTCCTGGTTCTCGGCTCAGTCTGAGCGGCCCCACGTTTGGGCGCCAAGTGTGATGGAAGGACTCTGTTCCTTTCTGTCTCGAGACGAAGTTTTCCGGGGCCCCAGAGGTGACATGGAAAGAAACACGACACGGAGATCATGCATCAACCAGTCACGAATTTATTGGTAGTTTGTTCGGGGTTTTTATACAGTTCAGATCAGTGGGTGTTAAAGTTTTTACAAGAAAAGGGACGTGGGACATCATGTGCTTTCTGCAAGAAGATGCTGACTTCAGCATTCAGGAGCGGTGGGGGCGAGTAAGTTTCGTGAACTCAGGTCAGCCTGACCTTGGGCCTGTGTGCGCCTGCGCACTCCTGAATGCAATGAGAAATGCTGCAGATGGAGAAACTATGGGTTTCCTGTATTTGAATGTCTGTATTTCTATCACATTGGTCTGTAGTTTGATAGTTTGTTTTGATCTAAATTTGGTTTCTTGATGAGAGGCTTGATAACTGCTAACTTGAAAGGTTTAGGGACATGACCGAGGGATAGCGAGGAGTTAATGATATTAAGAATAGGCTCTCCGGCTGCATGTAACACGTCTTTTAGCAGTTTGGTTGGAATAGGATCTAACACACATGTTGTGGATTTGGTTTTATTTATAAGGCCGTACAGCTCTTCCTGTCCTATAATTGTAAAACACTGTAATTGTGACTGAGTAATTTCAGGTGAGACTGGAACACAGGATGCTGTCAGAGGTTGGACGTCAGAAATTGTGTTTCTTATATTTTCAATTTTTTCAGTGAAGAAGTTCATAAAGTCTTCACTACTAAACTGAGATGGAATACTCTTTACAGATAACTGATTTGTTGTTAGTGTAGCCACTGTGTTAAAAAGGAACCTGGGATTGTTCTGATTGTTTTCTATCAGTTTGCTCAGGTGCTGAACCCTTGCAGCCTTTAGTGCCTGTCTGTAACTGAGCATACTGTCTCTGTATGCAAGTCTGAAAACCTCTAGTTTAGTATTTCTCCATTTCCTCTCTAGAATGCGGGTTTCTCTCTTTAGGGCACGAGTGTGGCTGTTATACCATGGTGCAGGTGTTTTTTCTCTAACCTTTTTTAACCTGATTGGGGCGACGGTGTCTAATGTGCTAGTGAGAGAGGTGCCTATCATGTTAGTTAATTTGTCTAGATCGTTCGGATTTCGGGCTGTAGTTAGATAATTAGACAGATCGGGCAGGTTACTTATGAATCTTTCCTTAGTTGATGGAACAATAGTCCTACCGAGTCTGTAACGTGGTGAGACGCGACTAATCTGCTCTACTGGTAAAGTGAACATAACGAGATAATGGTCTGTAATATCATCAGACTGAGGTATAATGTTTATATCAGTGACGTTTAATCCGTGGGATATTATTAAATCTAATGTGTGATTAAGACGATGAGTTGGTCCGGAAATGTTTTGTTGAACCCCAAATGAATTTAGTAGGTCTATAAACGATATTCCAAGGGCATCTCACCTGGTTCATCTACATGAATATTAAAATCTCCCACAAGCAGTAATTTGTCAAAACTGACCATGAGATCAGAGAGAAATTGAGCAAACTCCTGGAGGAACTGAACGTAAGGCCCTGGGGGTCTATAAACAGTGGCTAGAGCGAGAGTCAATACGTGTTTTTTAGTCCTGTCTAAGAGAACCGTGTTCAAAACAAGCACTTCAAATGATTTAAACGCAAATCCTAATTTCTGATTAGCGTTAAGGACGGTGCTATAAATAGTGGCTACTCCACCTCCACGACCAGTCAGACGGGGCTCATGTTTATATAAATAACCTGCTGGAGTTGACTCATTTAGACCAATGTATTCATTTGGTTTTATCCAGGTCTCTGTGAGACAGAGTGCATCAAGATTATTATCTGTGATTATCTCATTGACTATGAGCGCTTTGGGTGCAAGTGATCTAATGTTAAGAAGCCCAAACTTTAAGGTGTGTTTGCTCGCCTGCCTTGTTACAGTTTTAACTGTAATAAGATTATTCCTTGGTCTTATAGTGTATTTATTTCTTGATTTAATTATACGGGGGATAGACACAGTTTCTATGCTATTTGTAACTGTAACTATATGATTGTCTGTGCGGCACATTACATCTACGGTAGTATTGTATTTGCTTACCAGTCAGAGGTCATGCAGCATCCTCGACATGTTGTCTGATAAAGCTGCCGCTCCGACTCGGCTCGGGTGCAGGCCATCTGGACGGAAGTACCTAGGACGCTCCCAGAAGAGATTCCAGTTGTTAATAAACAATAATTTTTGCTCTCGACACCATGATTGTAGCCATTCGTTCAAAGCAAATAATCTACTAAACTTCTCTGCTCCTCGCTTGTACGTGGGCAGCGGTCCAGAGACTGCAATCTTCGTTGTTGGTGATGTGCTGCGAACCGTCTCCACCAGAGTCCTGAAGTCCCTCTTGAGGATCTCTGACTTCCTCAGCATGGTGTCGTTCGTTCCCGCGTGGAGAACAACAGCTCCGACGTTCTCGTTCAGGATCGCGGGAACCTGCGCAGCGATATCAAGCACACGAGCACCGGGAAAACAGCGAGTGTGTGCCTTACCTTTCGGTACGTTAGGGCGGACGTGCCGGACGATGGAATCCCCGAGGACGACGGTGTCGCGCTCCGTCTCGCAGAGGGGGGTGAAGCTGTTCTGCGTCGAGATCTCGAAGGCTGGTGGTGGTGATGTCCACGATCGCGGCCGAGCTCTTGTCTTTCGTTGATGTTGCACCCAGGGTCCGCGGTGTCCCGGCATCGGAGTAAACGACACCACGGCGGGCCGGGTTCTCGGTGCGCTGGGCCTGGGCAGAGAAACACGGGGCGTAGAGGTGGTGGGAGGATTAGCTTTTGCACTCACCTGAGCCCGGTGAGCGTCTACCTGGGATTTTTCCAACGCCGCCTTCCGCTCTCTTAGTTGGGCCTGCTTCACGATCAGGTCGCGGATCTGTCTTTCCACGGCCTCCAACTCCATCTCCACCCTCAGCATTTCACCTGGGCTCAGAGATACACACAAGAACGACATAGCGGAAGTATTGGATAGAGGAGCTAGCACTAGCCGAAAACGATTGTAAGCAGCGACGTCGAGCCAACAAACAATGAAAGAACTAAAAGAACTAAAACTAATAAGCAATCAAAGCAACCAAAACTGAACTTTAGAGCGAATAAAGCAAAAGAGCACCGAGCAAAAGAACTGTGACTTAAATGCCTGAACGCGCCCAGCAACAGCTAGCGTTGACAACGTCGAGCTAACACACTAAACACACCAGAGCAAAGTCAACCGCTCACTCAGCGCATGCGCAGATCCTCCGGGGCCGTTTGATGTACCCTCAGGGGAATCAACTAAGCAGAAGAACTAAGACTGATAAGCAACCAAAACACAAAAAAGCTGAAATTTGGAGCCAATAAAGGTGAATAAAGTCAACCGCTCACTCAGCACATGCGCAGATCCTCTGGGGCCGTTGATGTACCCTCAGGGGAATCCACCAAGCAAAAGAACTAAGACTAATAAGCAACCAAAACTGAACTTTAGAGCCAATAAAGGCGAATAAATCAACCGCTCACTCAGCACAAGTGCAGATCCTCTGGGGCCGTTGATGTACCCTCAGGGGAATCCACCAAGCAAAAGAACTATGACTTAAATGCCTGAACGCGCCCAGCAAGTGCTAGCGTTAGCAACGCCGAGCTAACAAACAAACAAACAACCCCTGCGCCCTCGCTTACAGGGGTGTTTCACTGCGCTCACTCGTTCAAAAGCACATTAAACCCAGTTTAAAGCAACCAAACAACAACAAAAAGCTGAACTTAGAGCCAATAAAGTAAAATAAAGTCAAACCGCAAGTGCTAGCGTTAGCAACGCCGAGCTAACAAACAAACAAACAACCCCTGCGCCCTCGCTTACAGGGGTGTTTCACTGCGCTCACTCGTTCAAAAGCACATTAAACCCAGTTTAAAGTAACCAAACAACAACAAAAAGCTGAACTTAGAGCCAATAAAGTCAAAATAAAGTAAAATAAAGTCTAACCGCTCTCAGCGCTCTGTCACACCACGCTCAACTCGTCACGCACATGCGATACTCTTCTCTGCAAAGACACAGATCGCGTTCATTAATTTTCACAACGAATACAGACAATGAACGAACGAGGTAGTAAACGGGTAAACATTTATGGGCAACACTTTAGTTTTTCTCTTAGTGCGACTGATTTCTTGTTAAATTGAAAAAAATATAAGAAATGTTCAAAACACTTCAAAATGATCACTTCTACGACGGTCCAGAGAAAATCACAATATCCAATGTACGAATCATAGATGAAACACGTACAAAAAGTGAGCTAAGATTGTT
The DNA here is from genome assembly GCA_007224835.1 of Danionella cerebrum. Classification (NCBI taxonomy): domain Eukaryota; kingdom Metazoa; phylum Chordata; class Actinopteri; order Cypriniformes; family Danionidae; genus Danionella; species Danionella cerebrum. The sequence goes on from SRMA01027000.1 coordinate 122,920, forward strand.
TTGGTTTCTTTATTTTTTTACATTTTTAACATTTTACCATAAACAATTTGTACATTTTACAAACGCATCGAACAAAACGTGTGCTGGACACCAAATCTGCTCTCTTTCCGTTATTGGGCAGCCTGGCATCGCGTGCACTTTACCCGTATGTTGTTCTCTGAGTGAGTCTTGAGTGTGGCTTTTGGAGTGCGGTCGGCTCTCATAAACACACGCACATCTCTCGCTGACGTTGGCTGTGTGTTTCTGGCATTGTCCTGCTGACTGCGACGAGCAGAAGAAATCAACTCGTCAAAACGGACAACGCCACCGCGGGAATTTCACCAGGAGAAACAAGTAAAAGCAGACTCTGTTTAAAAGACAGCGCATGTCAAAGGCAGAACACCAACGCAATTTATTGGCCTTCACGAATTCACACAGACACGTCATCGCAGTCGCGGCGTGGAGAGAACCCTGTGCTTTTACTGACTCTGTAAAGCATTTCTACTAGGGAGAGAGAGAGAGAGAGAGAGAGAGAGATCACTGTCACAGCCTTCGTTTCTGCTGCTTTCTGAAAAAGAAACCTACACTTCACTCATTAGCATCTGTGGCCACGGACCTACAGGAAACCCACGGAAGTATGTGCAAGCTCCGCCTCAAGAACCCGCCCGCTAGCCTCGAACTAGTGACCTTTGGATGAAAAGCCACAGTGCTAGCGCTTGTGAAATATGTCGACTGTATCGAGTAGCGAATATGCGTCGAATTTTGCCACTGTAGTTTTAAATACATTTTATAATAGTTTATTATTATTATTTGATGTAGTTATAAATACATTTTAAGAAACCTTTTTTAAATTTGGTTTCTTGATGAGAGGCTTGATAACTGCTAACTTGAAAGGTTTAGGGACATGACCGAGGGATAGCGAGGAGTTAATGATATTAAGAATAGGCTCTCCAGCTGCAAGTAACTCGTCTTTTAGCAGTTCGGTGGGAATAGGATCTAACACACATGTTGTGGATTTGGTTTTATTTATAAGGCCGTACAGCTCTTCCTGTCCTATACTTGTAAAACACTGTAATTGTAACTGAGTAATTTCAGGTGAGACTGGAACACAGGATGCTGTCAGAGGTTGGACGTCAGAAATTGTGTTTCTTATATTTTCAATTCTTTCAGTGAAGAAATTCATAAAGTCTTCACTACTAAACTAGATGGAATACTCTTTACAGATAACGGATTTGTTGTTAGTGTAGCCACTGTGTTAAAAAGGAACCTGCAATTGTTCTGATTGTTTTCGATCAGTTTGCTCAGGTGCTGAACCCTCGCAGCCTTTAGTGCCTGTCTGTAACTGAGCATACTGTCTCTGTATGCAAGTCTAAAAACCGCTCATTCATTTTTTTTCTCCATTTCCTCTATAGAGTACGGGTTTCTCTCTTGAGGGCACGAGTATGGCTATTATACCATGGTGCATGTATTATTTCTCTAACCTTTTTTAACCTGATGTCTAATGTGCTAGCGAGGGAGGTGCCTATCATGTTAGTTAATTCGTCTTGATCGTTCGGATTCCGGGGATAGTGGTTAGACAAATAGACAGATTGGGCAGGTTACTTATGAATCTGTCCTTAGTTGATGGAACAATAGTCCTACCGAGTCTATAACGTGGTGACACGCGACTAATCTGCTCTACTGGTAATGTGAACATGCCGAGATAATGGTCTGTAAAATCATCAGACTGAGGTATAATGTTCATATCACTGACGTCTAATCCGTGGGATATTATTAAATCTAATGTGTGATTAAGACGATGAGGTGGTCTGGAAATGTTTTGTTGAACCCCACATGAATTTAGTAGGTCTATAAATGACAGTCCAAGGGCATCACCTGGTTCATCTACATGAATATTAAAATCTCCCACAAGCAGTAATTTATCGAAAGTGACCAAGAGATCGGAGAGAAATTGAGCAAAATCCGTTACTCACCCCTGGCCTTCTCTCTCTCTCTCTTTCTCTCTCTCTGCGGTTTTTGGAGCGCGTGCGCCCTCAGGTGGCGAACCTCTGAAAAGAAAAAAAAACACAAATACACACCATGAATCTTTTGATGTTGTTAAGCGTCGAGTTAACCACGAGCTTCAAATAAAAGACAAAAGCATTTCTTAGGCGAGTCAAACATGGACACATCAAATCTAAACAAACGTTTAACTGTCTGGCGTGACGAGCGTGACGACGCGACCTATAGGATTGAACTCATTTGCATAGGTCGCTGTCTTGAGACAAACCTTGAATCCACTCCGTCGAGACAAGTTAACAAATGACCCGAGAGCTGCCGTCGACCGAGAACTGCACGCTGCTCGCGAACAGAGTGTTGGGGAAGACCGTGAAAAATTCTGGTCACCGTCAACCGAAACGCTCTGCGTATTGGACCACATATATAAGACTCACGACGTCTCAGCTGCTTGGGAGCGGGAAACTGCTCACCGATGTGTTTGAAGTCTAGGTGGATTGCGGTGAGGGAGGAGGAAGGGACCCTGCCTTTTTTTTTTCTTACTTTCCTTCTCTTTTTTTTTTCTCCTTCCTTCCGCACGGCTTCATATTTGACAGCGTTAAATAAAATAAAAACGTATTTAAAATAAAGAGATAAACAGCATTAGAACAACAGCAACAACCACCACCACTATAATAATAATTCACTCATTCATTGTTTTTTAAACACCCTTCCAGCTCTTAGAGCATGGTTGCAGATTAAAGGCTGGAACATTTTGGAGTGGCCATCGCAGTCACCAGACTTAAATCCGATTGAGAACCTCTGGTGGGACTTAAAGAAAGCAGTTGCAGCGCGCAAGCCTAAGAATGTGACTGAACTGGAGGCTTCTGCCCATGAAGAATGGGCGAAGATACATGTAGATCTCTGCAAGACACTTGTGTCAAGCTATGCTTCACGTTTAAAAGCTGTTATAACTGGACAGGGTTGTTGTACTAAGTACTAAGATTGAATGTCACTTGGGGGTTGAATAAAACTGATAATGATGTGAGCACAGAAAAGACATTTGTAGTTATTTCATTATAAAAGTTATGTTATATTTGTCTGATTTACAAGTGCCTCTTTGATTTAATTGTAAACAAGATGACGGAAATAATCAAAATCAATGTCAAACTGGCCAAAACACTCAATTTCAGTGGGGGTAGAATAATTCTGAACACAACTGTAAATATCAGAATGCACTAACAATGGTGTTTCCATTACTCATTCTCAACTCAACTTCATTTATAGAGCACTTTAAAATCAACCCAGTTGGCCAAAGTGCTGTCCACAAATACAAAAGCATATAAAACACATGAAGATAAAAAAACAATAAAAACATAGTAAAGACATAACACAGTAAAAGTCAACATCTCAGACTGAGTTAAAAGCCAGGGAGAAAAAGTTTGTTTTCAAAGAGGATTTAAAAGCTACAAGAGAGTCAGCCTGCCTAATGTGCAGGGGCAGACTGTTCCATAGTCTGGGGCAGCAACTGCAAAAGCACGATCACCTCTAGATTTCCTCTTTGTTTGTGGGACTCTTAAAAGAGACTGATCTGCCGACCTTAGAGGGTGTGAGGGAATGTATGGCTGAAGCAGGTCGGACAAATACTGTGGGGCGAGGCCATTAAGACATTTAAAAACAAATAAAAGAATTTTAAAATCAATCCCAAAATGCACCGGTAGCCAATGCATAGAAGCTAAAATGGGAGTGATGTGCTCAAATTTTTTGGTACCTGTTAAAAGTCGGGCTGCAGCATTTTGAATTAATTGCATACGAGACAGCAGCTTCTGGCTGGGCCCAACATAAAGTGCATTACAGTAATCAAGTCTACATGAGATAAAAGCATGGATTAAAAACCTCAAAATGATGTCTTGATAAAAATGGCTTGACTTTGGCTAGTTGTCGTAAATGATAAAAACTGGACTTGACAATTGATTTGATCTGCACATCGAATTTCAGATCACTGTCCATTTGTACCCCCAGATTTCGTCCTTGTTCAACAAAAGTCATCTCAACTAAACACCAATACATATTTAAATGCATGAACCCACATTGATAACCCTTTTCTCTTCCATGATTAGAAAACGTCCCATATCTACACAATCTTAATTCACCACAAACCAACTGTCAATTCAAACCACACATTATCTACAACAATTTCATCAAAGCTATAACTAAAAAAATCTCTTTTTACAAAAATGACATTAAAACCCTGGTGTACAAATTATGTGCCATTTAGAACCCATTAAAACCGTCTTAATAAATTAGCAACTCACATCAAACACAAGGCAACACTATACGGAGCATACAAAGTGGATCCAATAGTTACAAACGCAATTCATTCATTCAACAGTATAACATGTTACGATTTTCATTCTGACTGATTTATCCATTCACAACTTCACTTTAACGATAAAGGTAGGCATAGGTAATCATTGTAACTCACCTAATAGAAAGGAGTAAACAAAGTCGTGTTGGCATCACTCGTGGATCGGCGTGAGTCTTTGTTCTAGTGATGTGTCGTTCAAGAACGATTCGTTCTTTTTGAACAAATCTTTAATGTGACTCCGTATGAGCGAGTCGTGTTGGAGAGGGATTCGTTCATTGGCGCATGCGCATCATTCTTGTGGTTTTCCGAGCGTAACCCGTTCATCATCAATGACAGAAGACCGAAAGGACCCGGAGGACTCGCAAAAAGAACGAATCTTTTCGGGTTCCGGCTCATGGCCTCTCCGTAATGTTAACCAATGCATCATGAGCCGGAAAGAGAAAAGACCGAAAGGACCCGGACTCGCTAAAAGAACGAATCTTTTCGGGTTCCGGCTCATGGCCTATCCGTAATGTTAACCAATGCATCATGAGCCGGAAAGAGAAAAGACCGAAAGGACCCGTACTCGCAAAAAGAACGAATCTTTTCGGATCCCGGCACTATGGCGGTCACGTGACAAAAGTGCTAAAGAAGCCAGTCCGGACTGAGTGCTCGGACTGCACACGTTAACATCAGAGTGAAGTAATTTTGTTCGAACAAAAGAGATTTAAATCTAAAGAAGACAGATCAGAGTTTGGGTAAACCAGACTAAAAGACCCAGGTAAGCTTTAGTAATATATTTATATTCATTTTAAATTTAGCATTATAGTTTTGTCTTATTTGTAGTGTGATTAGTGTTTGTGTATAAAACGCTAGTAGATGTGGAAGTACACACAACATTTATTGATATTTTAGTAAAATGAACGAAATGACTCGAAAAAAGATCCGTTCATTTTACTGAACGAGACTCAAAGAACCGAATCCGTAAAATGATCCGAACTTCCCATCACTACTTTCTTCCTTGCTGGTCACCTTAAATCACGGTAACCACCTAAAGCACGCTAGCTCCCTCTAGTACTTATGTGTTAGTGTTATGGTTGAACTGGGCTGGGCGTTGATCTGCTCGCTCAGATTTATCAGTTATTTAGTGACATATTTGCTACAGCGACTCAACTTTCAAATGGTGGCCAAACATAGGTTATATAAGCTTTTAACATGTTCAATTCTTTTTAGATTCTATTCTGCGCTCAAATTTACCTTTTTTTATAGTTAGGAAGATGAACCCAGGAAGGCCTTGGCGTCATGAGTAGCGCTTGATATGCTCCTTCCCGCTGAGGTTCACTCAATTTTTTTCTCTTAATCACCCTGATCAGCACCGGTCTCCTGGTTTCAGGTTCAGCAATGGGTCTCAGTCAGGTGTTCCTGGGAAGAGTTTAGAAGAAAAGACCTCTCGTGCGATTAGCAATATGGTCATATAATCAGCATTTTCACTCTTTCATCAGTAAAGGGTTTTCATTTAGGTTTAAATTCATCATTTCAAGAACATGTCTTAGATTACTAAACAATATTTAATTTCTTCACATTCATTTAGTTCAATAAAGTTCATATAAATGTTTTCAAATGGATATTTAGATTTTGGAAACATACTTTTTTCCCTTAGATTTCCCTGTGGATTATTTTTGCACAAGTAAGATATTAATTCCAAAACTTCTTTTTGCATAACTTGTAAAATCACATTTTATAAAAACTTTACTTATTATACCAACCCCCCCTGTTGAGACATTGCTATGCCTATGACTCAATAAAGCTCAATATCTGTAAAGGGTTTTTTTTTTGTAATATAATTTAAGTTCAGGTTGCAAGTAAATGTTTTCAGAATCACATTTTTTTTTATCTCAAAAAATGCCTCTTCTACTTTTTATGTCTATCTCAAGTCAAGTCAAGAAGCTTTTTATTGTCATTTCAACCATATAAGCTGATGCAGTACATAGTGAAATGAAACAACGTTTCTCCAAAACCACTGGTGCTACATGAAACAACATACAACACAGCAGAGAACTAATGACTAACTTATATACATAAGTGCATCGTGTGCAACCTAGAGCAAACAGTGCAATAATACAGTGCAAAAAAAACAGACAAGACAGTGCAGGACAAGATACACAACAAAAAAGATAACACCTACTAGTAACTTAAAATAACCTAAACTGTAAACAGGGGTGTAATAGTGAAGAAGTGTGCAAAAAAGCAGAAATAGCAGCAGGATAAAAAAATAAAACAGCATGTAAACAGTAAACATAGTACCAATAAATAATAAATAAAGGTTGTGGTGGAGATGAGGATGTGTGTGAGTTCAAATGGTAGTGAATGAATATGAGTCAGTTCAGTTCTTGGTGTTTAGAAGCCTGATGGCTTGTGGGAAAAAACTTTTGCAAAGTCTGGTTGTGAGGGCCCGAATGCTCCGGAACCTCTTTCCTGACGGTAGGAGTGTGAACAGTGTGTGTGAGGGCTGTGTGGGGTCGTCCACAATGGAATTTGCTTTGCGGATGCAGCGAGTGGTGTAAATGTCCATGACAGAGGGAAGAGAGACTCCAATGATCTTCTCAGGCGTCCTCACTATCCTCTGTAGGGTCTTGCGATCCGAAAAGGTGCAGTTCCCAAACCAGGCAGTGATGGGGCTGCTCAGGATGCTCTCGATGGTCCCTCTGTAGAACATGGTCAGGATGGGTGGTGGTAGGTGGGCTTTCCTCAGCCTTCTCAGGAAGTAGAGAGGCTGCTGGGCTTTTTTGCTGATGGAGCTGGTGTTGAGTGACCAGGTGAGATTCTTTGTCAGATGAACTCCAAGGAATTTGGTGTTCTCGGCGATCTCCACGGAGGATCCATCGATGATCAGTGGAGAATGGTCACTCTTTGCTCTTCTAAAGTCAACAACCAACTCTTTTGTTTTGTCGACGTTTAGAGACAGGTTGTTGGCTTTACACCAGGCTGTAAGATGATGCACCTCCTCTCTGTATGATGACTCGTCGTTCTTGCTGATGAGACCCACCGCGGTCATGTCATCTGCAAACTTGATGATATGATTCGAGCTGTGCATTGCTACACAGTCGTGAGTCAACAAGGTGAACAGCAGTGGGCTGAGTACACAGCCCTGGGGACTCCAGTGCTCAGAGTGGTGGTGCTGGAGATGCTGTTCCCGATCTGGACTGACTGAGGTCTCCCAGTCAGGAAATCCAGGATCCAATTACAGAGGGAGATGTTCAGACCCAGCAGGCTCAGCTTCATGATTGGGTGCTGAGGGATGATTGTGTTGAATGCTGAGCTGAAGTCAATGAACAGCATTCTTGCATAAGTGTCCTTGTTGTCCAGGTGGGTGAGGGTGAGGTGAAGGGTTGAGGTGATGGCATCGTCAGTTGAGCGGTTCGGACAATACGCAAACTGCAGTGGGTCCAGAGAAGGTGGAAGCAGAGACTTGATGTGCCTCATGACGAGCCTCTCAAAGCACTTCATTATGATGGGTGTAAGTGCAACGGGACGGTAGTCATTGAGGCAGGAGACTGTAGACTTCTTTGGCACTGGAACGATGGTCGTGGTCTTGACGTGGGAACAACAGTACTACTCAGGGAGATGTTGAAGATGTCAGTAAAAACATCTGCAAGTTGTTCTGCACATTCCCTGAGCACCCTGCCAGGGATGTTGTCTGGACCAGCAGACTTTCGAGAGTTCACTCTGCTTAGAGTCTTCCTTACTTCAGTCGCGGTTAGACAGAGCACCTGGTCGTCGGGAGGAGGTGTGTTCTTCCTCGCCGCCACGTTGTTCTGCACTTCAAACGGTGCATAGAAGTCATTCAGCAGATCTGGGAGGGAGGCATCACGGTCACAAGCAGGTGAAGGCGTTTTGTAATCCGTGATCACCTGGATGCCTTGCCACATGCGCCGGCTGTCTCTGCTGTCTTCAGAGTGTCCATAGATCTTCTTGGCGTGTGCGCGCTTCGCCTCTCTGATGGCTCTGGACAAATTGGACCGTGCTGTTCTTAAGGCCAACTTGTCCCCTGCTCTGAATGGCGGAGTCTCTGTGTTTAGGCAGCGCAGGCACCTTAGCAGTCATCCACGGTTTCTGGTTGGGTCGTGTAGTGAAGGACTTGGAGATGGTCACGTCCTCAGTGCACTTGCTGATGTAGCTGGTCACTGAAGATGTTAATGGTGCCGCCATAGGTTGCAGCGTTCCTAAACATGTCCCAGTCAGTGCACTCAAAGCAGTCTTGGAGAGCAGTGATGGCTCCTGCTGTCCTGGTTTTTACCTGCTTCAGAACAGGTTTAGAGCGTCTGACGAGCGGTCTGTATGCTGGAATTAGCATAACAGAGATGTGGTCTGAGTTTCCGATGTGGGGGCAGGGCTCTGCGCGGTACGCGCCGGGAATGTTTGTATAAACAAGATCCAGCGTGTTTTCCCCCCTCGTAGCAAAGTCCACATGCTGATGGAATTTAGGAAGCACTGATTTGAGATTTGCATGATTGAAATCGCCGGCGATAATAAAAAGTCCGTCGGGGTGAGCATTCTGCAGCTCGCTAATAGCTCCATAGAGTTCACATAGTGCCTCTTTAGCATTAGCACTAGGTGGAATATACACTCGGACAATGAACACGGTGGTGAATTCCCGTGGTAAATAAAATGGTCTGCATCTTACAGTCACAAACTCCACTAGCGATGAGCAGTAGCTGGAAACAAC
>SRMA01027001.1:0-29693 GCA_007224835.1 Danionella cerebrum
AGCGGACCGGCCGTAGACGGAGTTTCGTTTTTTTTTCCCACTCGAACGACGGGTCGCACCGGTGCAACCTTTGATTTTTTTTAGTCGCACCATTGAGAAATTAGGTCGCATATGCGACCAAATTGGTCGCACTCTAGAGCCCTGTTAATACTTTAATTTAAACCTTTGTTGGTGATTACAGCCTCAAGACGCCTCCTGTATGGAGAAACCAGTGGAATACATTGCTCAGGTGTGATTTTGGCTCATTCATCCCTCAAACTGCCTTCAAATCTTCATGGTTCTGGTGGTCTCTTTCTGTGAACACAGATCTTCAGTTCTTTCCAAAGATTTCCAATTGGATTCAAGTCTGGTGATTGACTGGGCCATTCTAGCAGCTTTATTTTCTTTTTCTTCAACCAGTTGAGTGTTACCTTTGCTGTGTGCTTGGGATCGTTGTCTGAAAGATCCACCCTCTTTTCAACTTCAGCAGCCTGGCAGATGACAGCAGATTCTGATCAAGAATGTCTCGATATTTTTCTCCAGTCATTATTCCTTCAATGATATGAAGTCTACCAGTACCACATGCTGAAAAACAGCCCCACGCCATGATGCTCCCACCTCAAAACTTGACTGTTGGTATGGTGTTTTGGGCGTGATCGCAAACTCCAAACGAGCTTCAACATGCTTCTTCTTCAAAAATGGAGTCTTGCGGGGTGTGCGTGCAGGGAGGCCATAGCGGTTGAGTGCATTACTTATTGTTTTTTTTTAAACAACGGCACCTGCTGATTCCAGGTCCTTCTGAAGCTCACCACGAGTGGTCCTAGGCTGTTGGAGAACCCTTCTGATGATTGTTCTGACACCTCTGTCTGAAATCTTGCGAGGAGCACCTGGCCGTGGCTGGTTTATGGTAATGCCGTGTTCTTTCCACTTCCGGATGATGGCCCCAATGGTACTCACTGGAAATTTCAGAAGTTTGGAAATGCGCCTGTAACCAATGCATTCAGTGTGTTTTGCAACAATAAGGTTGCGTAGGTCTTTGGACAGCTCTTTGCTTTTACCCATCATGCAATGCTTCTTGTCTAACACCTTGCTGGTGAGAAACCTTTTTAAAAGGCATCAATCAGGACGATACCAGCTGATATTACTTTGCAATAATAGGGGGCAGGTTAACCTTCTGAATACTGACAAACTCCAGCTGCTTTCTTGGCTTGCCAGACCTTTTTACCTGTTCTTCATGTGTTCAATACTTATTCCCTGTGCCATTTCACTTAATTACACATAACTTCATCTATGGACATAAATGTTTAGATTTCTTTCTATATGTGCATTACTTGGGTTGATGCCGACATCTGGTGAAAATTTCATGTCAATAGCTCAATTAGAAATATGTTTTTTGAGAGAAATGTTGACGTGTTCAATACTTATTTTCCCAGCTGTATGCACGTATGGCACAAACAGGACACAAAGCATTCCGTCTCTGATCAGAATAAGAGGAAAAAGGAGGAGGGTGAAAAACGGAAAGCTAAATCACCTCACATTCAGTTACGAAATGTTCGAGATACGAAAGGTCTTGCAGGAAATTTTTTGCTTCGAGATGCAAAAAAAAAAAAAATCAAGATACCAACAATAACAAGCTGTACTGCTGTATTTTCCACTTGTATGAGGTCGCATAGAGCTTCCGGGTTCTTGCGCTCCTATCTCCCAGTGCAAAAAGAGTCTGATGCACTTCAAAACACTTCAACAACACAGCGAAACATTATGTCTAGATTATAACAAATGTTAGAGTCAAGGTGTAGTAAAAGATGTGGAAAGTGCTGTTCTGTAGCGCATTAGGTCACACGTTCTTAGAAGTGCCTCTCCATCTGTTTGCGCTCGTGCTTGAACCTGTGTTTGTGTTAGTAATTCGTGAAATATCTCTTTCATTTCATTCATTGTGTACAGTGAAAACAGAAAGGGACTCAGACAGTCTTGTGGAACGCCAGTGTTCATGGTAAATGTTGAGGAGAGAGTATTATTGGATTCTGTGGCCTGTTGGTTAGAACATCCAGTATCCAGCTGCATAGAGAGGTGTTGATTCCAAGATCAGCCATCTTCCTAGTCAGCCTGGAGGGGAAGAGTGCTGAACACGGAGCTGAAATTCACGGATAGCATTCTTGTGTAGGTGTGGAGAGTTTGAGAGACAGTATCTTCAATGCTCCTATTCTCGCCGTAGGCAAACTGATGAGGGTCCAGTGTGGATGGAAGGCTTTTCTTGGAGATGTGCCAGGACTAGCCGCTCAAAGCACTTCATGAGTATAGTTTAAAGTGCTGCTGGGAAGTAATCGTTGAGGCACATAGGCTTGGAGTGATTAGGCACAGGCACAATGGAGGTAGATTTAAAGCAGGTAGGCACTGTTTTGGAATAAGGACAGATTAAAAATGTCCGTCATGACCTCCAACAGCTGTTCAGCACAGGTTCTGAGCACACGTCCAGGCATTCCGTCAGGGACAGCAGCTTTCTTATTGTTAATCCTGCTGAAAGCAGCAAAGACGTCTGTGGTGGAAAGTTGACGGGCTGAAGATTCTCAGGTGCCAACAATGTAGTGAGTATCTCCTGGTGACTTAGATCAAAGCGAGCATAGAAGTTATTTAGCTCCTTGAGGAAGGAGACATCAGTGGATAAGGGAGCAGAGTGGGCAGGCTTGTAATCATTGATGGTCTGGATGCCCTGCCACATACGCCGAGGATCAGAGTTGTTGAAATGATTTTCAATCCTCAGCTTGTAGCTCCACTTGGCCTTATCAATACCCTTTTTCAGTTCAGCTCTCGATGTACTGTAGGCCTGAGCATCTCCAGATCTCTAGGGAGCGTTCCGCTTGAGCAGAAGACGAACTTCCCTATTCATCCATGGCTTCTGGTTAGGGTATGTTGTAATCCGCATCACCGTTGTCAGTATACAGTAGAACTCGAGGTCAACAAATCACTCTTAATTCTCACTGCTTGGCACACAGAAAACTACTTTTATGAACTGAAAAACTAAAAAGAAACTATGCATCACTCGGTACAATAACCTCACCCTGAAATTGTTGTCTGCTTTCAAGTTAATGATCAATGGCCTCTCTTCTTATTAATGCTACTGCTTTTCAAAATGGTAGTTAGAGGGTTTCGGCATCAGGCCGTATCTTGCATTATTTGGACTGGGGTGCCTGGGGCAAGACTGCTCTCACCCCTTTTGGAGGCATGGGTTGGGGTCTGGTGCCCAGTGGCAGACTGGCTGGTCGCTCTGCCCTTGGCCTGTAACGGCCATGGGGGATGGTGTTCTTGTTTTTTTGGGGGGAGGGGGGCGTCATCGGATAAATCTTGGCCATTTGTGGGGCCTGGAAGGCTAGATGCACACACCTGGAATGTTGGGTTGCTGCTCTGTGCTTATGGATTAGGTTTCCTGTACTAGGCACTTCATACGACACTCACTTATTTAATATGTCTGCGTGTCTCCATTCAGATCACATCGCAATGTGTCACGTATGATTCTGTTCACTTGCCTTCTGTGGACTATCAGTTCACAAGTCGCCAAAATTTATTTCAGTAATTCTAATCTAAAAGTTAAACTCGTATAATCTATAATGGGCTGTTGGGGTCCATTCCTGGAGGGCCTGCAGAGTTTACATCCAACCCTGCTCAGAGAAACCTAGACCTGAAGCTTATAAACACACATCAGGTGTGTGCAGTTAAAACTAAAGCTAAACTGTGCAGGGTAGGAGTGGGAAGCTCTGAGTGCCTTATGATACGACACAAGGCTCACGATAACGATTATCTTACGATATGACGATACTGCGATTATTAATCTATTGATCAAGAATTAATCTGTGATAATCTACGACATATCTATTAAAGAAGAAAAATATATATATATTTTATGCAAATAGATAGTTTATTTTGCCTCAGTAAAAAAACTATTGAAAGCTAGTGTCTTAACAGTGACACTACATTAGTGCAACATTTCAAAATAACATTTCTGTAAACAAATGAGTGTCTCTTAAAAGTGACCCGACAGCAGTGCCAAATGTTTTGTAAACATAACTATAGGTTACACCATTTTTGTGTAACAAAATTATTACCTGCATACTTTAGTGAAACAAACAAAACAAAAATCATAAATGCTTTAAAATAGAAAATTAAATTAGTTGCATAAACAAATAGAATAAAATCAAGTAATCTTCAGAACTAATGTGCTTTCTGAAGTATTTCTGCAATGTGGGTTTCATGCATTTCACTGGTTTGAAGGATTTCATCTCCCAATTGCTGTCGCTGATGAAGTGCGCAGCAATTGTAATGAAAGACTGCGTAGCCCGTGAAGTCCAACCATTGCATGTAAGACCCACTCTTTCGGCCGAATCGAGGGCACTCATCACTTGAGCTTTGGCCTCTTGATGCAAAGCAGGTATTATGTTTTCGGCTTGGTATTTCATAGTGCGGCTCAAGGGTCCGCATTAGAAAGCAAAATCCGTCATTCTCAACCAGCCGTGATAACAGCCACTGCTTTTTGGTACACTAGCTCTGGATGATGCCGCTGCAAGTGGCTGTACATATTCTAGAGTTGTTCCGATACCAGTATCGAAAATGCTGCCGATACCACAAAAAAAATCTGGCATCGGCGAGTATTTGAGGTCAACGAACCGATCCGATACCATTTTCCTAAACATAACCTAATTATGCCCGCTAGCTTTGCTTATCACTGCAAAGCGGAAATCAATTCTTCGCTGCTCAGAATGCAAACACAGGAAGTTGTGTCGTGTTGCCACAAGCAACCAAGGAGAAGGTACAGTTTGGCTGGTCACAAATATCTCCGAAACAGCGCTCCCTAAGCTATATGTGCATGAACACATTTCATGTAAACTAAAGTACATGCGAACCATCAGCTTCACTACTGACATTTGGAGCTGCGACTACAATCCCGCCGCCTTTACGGCGTTTGACAGCACACTGGGTAAATACAGTGACACCTTTTTACTCTTTCACTCTTCAAAGTGCAGTGCTGCAGGCTAACAAGTTTTGCGGCTCGTAAATACAAGGGTATGCTTGTGAAGTGGAATACTTCTAAATCCTGTGTTCATGTTATTTAGCGCGACAACGCAAGCAACATGAAAAAAGCCATGAAAAAACAGATTAGCTCCTCCACCTCGTCTGTAGCGGAAGTGATCCCCTCAGTTACAGTTCTAAAACGGCACCTTGCTCAGGAGAGCCAGGAGGACACTGGTATAAAAACAATGAAAAACACTCTTCTTGAGGCCGTCAAGAAACAATTTCTATTGAGGAAGAGCCCTTGTGTGCAGTTGCCATTCTCTTCTATCCACGTTTCAAAGATAGGCACGTCTATTAAATTTTTTTTCATGTCCATATTGATTATTGTCATTGCCATATTCAGTATATCTGAAGCACAGCATAAAATAATTTATTTTAAATTATAAAATGCATAAAATGTCTATTAATACAGGGCTAGTAGTATCTACAGCTGTATATACAGATAGACACCCAGGTATCGGATCGGTACTCGGTATCGGCCGATACCCTGAGCCCAAGTATCGGGATCAGTATCGGGAGGGGAAAAATGGTATCGGAACGTCTCTAACATATTCATCGTGTTTCCCTTGTACTTTAAGTTTTTGCATATAGCCTTCTCCAGCTTTGTTCACTTCCTAACAAAACCCGAAATGAAGCCACACTTCAGACATATGATGTCGGTGCATCTTTCAACTTCTTTCCTTCGCTTGACTCAGCCATGACCTCTTGTGTGTGTGTGTGTGTGTGTGCGTGTGTGTGTGTGTGTGCTTATCTCCAGGCAACTTCCTCCCATTGGGCGCTGCTCTAACCGCGATGTGTGCCCCTAGCGAAGCACCGGATAATTGCACCATAAGTAACAAACAACAGAGCCTTTCATAGCGGCAGATTAAATAAAAATTTTGTACTTAGGCAAAAGTGTATCGATAATCTATTGGTGGAATAAAATATCGAGATATTGTCACACTCCTAGTGCAGGGCTGTGGCCCTCCGGGAAATTATTTTGAAACCCCTGATCTCGACCTTCAAGTCACACAAACTGCTATATTTCAGGCTTTATTTCCTTTCATTTTGGCTGTAATGGACAGAGTTCAGACAGCTGGTTCCACACTCTAGTCAACTAATTAACATCTGCAATTGTCTTATAACGGTCTCGGTCATTGTAGTTCTGTAGGCCACATCCATGGGGAAGATTGCCTACTTGACCAAAACAGAAAAGAAAACCAGAGAGAATCCATGCAGCGTAAAGCTTCCACAGTCAGTGATGGATTGGGGTGCCATGTCTTGTGCAGGTTTGTACACAGAGTTGGTTGGTACAATGTCCTAAAGTACAATTAAGGCTAATAAAAACACAATAAGATCATATAGTGTCCTTACGCCAATAGGTCCTTCCACCCCTAGCCATAAGCCAATTTAAAAAGGTGAGTTATCAATCGTGACTTACAAATTGCCAACACTGTTTCAGACCTCAGCTCTAGTGTGACTGGGTTCCATCGCTGCGGTGCAGACACTTCTTGCTGCTGACCAACTTTATGGAGTTGCAATTTTATTTTCACGCAGGACTTGGCAGTTGTACGCAGTGCCAGAGCTACCAGCAGCTGCATTAAAAAGCATGGTTTGCCTGTTCTTAATTGAGAGTAAAGTCCCCTGACCTTAACCCCATAGAAAAGATTTGTGGTACTGTAAAGAGAAGATGCAATACGCCAGACCAAAGAATGCAGAAGTGCTGAAGGACACTATCAGAGTTACCCAAACTCTCCTAACACCTGAGTAGTGCCACAGACTGATCAACTCCAAGGCCACGCCACATTGCTGCAGGAATTCAGCCAAGAGGCACAACTAAGTGTTGAGGGCTGTGCATCGTTTTCAATTAGATAACATACTTAAAAATCCTCTCTTTGTGTTATACATAATATTCTCATTTTCTGAGATAACGAAATGGGGTTTTCATTTGTTGATAGTGATCAAAATGGAAATGAACCCATGAAATGTATCATTTCCTGGATCTAACATATTTCTTGTTCATGTTTTTTAACTGTACGACCAGAACCTGTCCATAGAACACAAGCCCTGGACTGTGGCAAGGGATGTAGCTAGCATGAATAATTTCTTGCATGGGGTTCAGAATCAATATTCATGTGTGTATAGAAACAGATACACACCTTGAGCTTGTTTGTGTGTGAGCACCGTTCCTGAGCGCTGCATGTGTGTCTTCAGCAGCTGGGTGGCAGTAATGAGGCTAGACTTCTGAGCCGGAGAAAGGCCGATGGTTTTGGGTTTGGGACTAGCAGTGGGGCTGCTGCAGACACTGGACATATCCTGAAGAGAGTGATTTTAGTACTTTAGATCAATGGGGCTGTACATAACATGGCATAGAAAAGAAACAACGTAAAGAACCAAGAACTGACAACCAGTAAATCATAAACCCTTTCAACGACAAGTAAATCACATTCAACGCAATTAACTGCTAACAGAATGACTGAAGTAGAAATGTTACGGTTTTAAAATAAATAGCTACGTTTTCCATTTAAAAAGAAAATTTGTTGAGGGAGCTGAAGGTTAAGAGTCTTTTCGGTACTGAGAACCAGTGCTGATCAAGGTAGCACCCATGATCCGGATTGGTGCGCAGATCCAGAGGGTCCTTGTCCATAATCACAGACATTAAATATGTAATGTTTTCTTCATTCACCTCTGAACCAGATGGGGAGATGGGTACCCTCACCGCAGGTGAAGAGGGCCGTGACCTCTCTAGTTCAAAGGGCAGCTCTCTGCGTAGCTTCTTCTTCTCTGCATCTAAATCTCGTGAATCCCCAGAGCTGTGCCCGTGGCTCTCAGTGCGAGTCAAAACTCCAGTGAGAAAATCAACAATTTCATCCTAAAACAGAGACAGACAGAGACAGAGAGAGACAGAGACAGAGACAGAGAGAGAGAGAGAGAGAGAGAGAGAGAGAGAGAGAGAGAGAGAGAGAGACCCCAAACCAGTATTTATTTTCTATCTTAAATGTAACATTTGTACCATGGCAATAGCTGTAATAAAAACCTACTCATTTCAACCAAGCAAAGAATACCCCGGAAAAAAATAAGTCAAAATTATTAAAAATGAAAAATACTAGATTAAATATGGTTAATAATAACACAAACTTTGATGTTGGTAACATGTAACAAGTAACATGAACCAACTCTCTGACTTTCACAAGGTAAAAAAAAAAAAGTTAAATTGGTTGCTATGGCAAACGGTCTGGTTGTATTGGGGGTTTCAGTGACATAATATAATGTTCTCAATGTCTTTGTGAGTAGCAAACCAACACCCATGTCTCGGCCATTTATCAAAGTTGAGACAGAGTTCAGAAAATTTGGTTGCTAGGGAGCTTTCAACGTATAACAATATGTTGGCTTTGTTTGTTTGGTTTACCAGACGCCCTACCAGCTTCTATGGACATTTTCAGGGAGAGAAAAGGTCATAAAGCTATACTAAATAAGATTATTTCAATTGACCATATTCATGAAATTGAAAATCATATTTGGATCTACTTGGGTAAAAATTTGTGACATTGTAAAATTCGGATAGAATTGTTTCCCAATATGGGGCTTTAGCGAGTCAGCAATATACAGTATGACACACTAAACCGTGCTCCTGCCACAACTCTCCTAAAACTTAATTTCAGCGCATATTTGTATCTTGGGTATTGTAGAAGGATCACGCTTGAGTTCCACTGCCTCCGTTTCCAAACTATTGAAAGAAGTGTTGCACTTGGAGAAAGACATTCTGGTAGACTGCTCTCACAGAGGCCTCACTCCAAGGAAGCCGAATAGTAAACCTCGGCCATTATTGCTAAACTTCATTATTACTAAGACTGTGTGGATATATTATGCCGTGCTGTATTGCAAAACTGGGAATAGCTATAAATTAAATATATTTACTTTAATAATAATATATTAATGAGAATTGTGTAATACAAAGCTATCTATGAACAAAAGTGTCATTTTTTCAAAGTGCAATTTAATTAAACCGTTGTAAATAGTATATTGTGATGTTCAGGGTATGTTTTATGCAAAATGTGCACATTTTTAGCTTTTTGTCTCACTTTATAAATTTCTCAAAAACTAAGCAATGAACTCATTCAGAATAAATTTATTGTGGTTCAAAAGCATTTTGTGCAACTTTTTTACATTTACCATTTTTAGGGATAAAGCTGTGACGTGTCTGTATTTAGAAAAATATGTGGAGGAAAAAAAGGATTTTTACTTTTTTGTAGTTTTAAGTCTTTCTTCAGTTAACATTGAACACATTGAACATTTTGATGGTGTACCCACAAGGGGGTGTCCGGGGAGTTCTTATCCTTAATCCAGTAAATCAAGGCCCTAATAAATGAGTTGCATATCGCTGGATTCAGCTGGTTGTTAGCTTTCATTTGATGCCATGGTTTTGGTGTTTCCGTTTATATTGTGGATACATATCGCACATAAACAAAAACTTGGTCATGAGTTATAATCCGGATATGTTGTTGTTTATTTGCATGGCGTTCGAGCTGTGGTTCACGAATATGAAATTGAATTAGATACGTTTTTAGAGGAGTTTCCGCTGAACACAACAGTATTTAATATGTGTGGGTTATTCTCAGGGTTAGTGAGGTATGAGCGAAAATGTAACGCACAAGGGGGCAAGTCCCTGGTACCGGGTACTCTCTGGCTTAAGAGGTTAAAATACATTTCTAGGTTTTAAAAGTGTGTTTTGGTAAAGAAACCTAAAAAACAGATGTGGTTGGACTTTTTGTCATAGAAAACTGAAAGCTGTTTTTTACAAATTGGCTTGTAGACTGGGTTCTCTTTATTTGTTCATAACTTCATCGTATACTGGAGAGCAAGATGGTTCATTAGCTGGTTCATTATACATACAGCTATGGGATTGAAGACTGAAGTCATTCATTGTAGATCCGCATATTGTTTTTGAATAAATTATAGTTATATAATTTAGTTATACAATTATATAGTGTATAACTATACTATAATATAGTTATACACTATATAATTATAGTGTCACAAGACTTTCCATTAAATGATTCAGTTTAAAGTTTTATTCTGTGTCTTGGGATTGGGTTTAGCTGGCATATTTTTATGTGTTTTGTTTCGTCATCGATACTCCTCAGACAAAAAAAGAGGGATGCAAAGCGGAACTCAAGCAGACTATGCATTAGGGGTGTAACGGTTCACGGGGATGTATTGAACCGTTTAGGTACGGCCTGTTCGGTTCGGTACACTTGCGTACCGTTTCAGTATTTTTATTAAATTATATAAATGTATTATTAGCGCGATATTAAGCGCAGCGGAAAAATGTTCCTAGGCGAGTTTCCGCACGGACACTATTGACTGACTAGCACGAGCGCGAGTAGGAAAATGGAATCATATCAAAAGCGAAAGAGAAGCCAGAGCCTGAAGACCCTCCCATCTCACTACGGTCTCCTGTTTGAGAACACTTTCGCTTCTCTGTTAAAATACATAACGGGGATAGACGAGTGGATAAATTTAAAGTTGTGTGCCGACATTGTTCCACGGAGATCGGGCAGGCAACACATCTAACATTTTCTACTGCTGGAGATATTATAACCAGATCTATGCTCTCTTCAGAAAATGTGGATAGGTAATCTATCCTAACTATCCTAACTAGTTGCAGTATTTCATTTTTTATTTAAAAAAAAATGTGTTTTTCTTAATAAAGAGTGCAATTTATTTAAAATATCACCCAAAAGTGTCACTTTTATTTATTTTATGCAAGAATTCTACTGTGTATTGGCAGCTTTTCGGAAATAAAGATTATGTAAGTTCTTATTGTTTTGTACCGAACCGAATGAACCGAACCGAACTCTCCAAGACACTGTACCGAACCGAATACGATTTTAGTGTACCGTTACACCCCTACTATGCATCTATATTGATGATATACACAAGCAGATTTTGGCGAAAGGGTTACCTTTACCACTTCATTGTCTCTAGGCTAAAGATCTGGTGTTATTAGAGCATTTTTTGACCAGCCGATTGATTACAGAGAGCCATTCCAACCTCCGGTCTAGATGAAGTAAGAGCCGAAGAGTTGTGTTCGAAATATGACCTGGACCTCATCCTCCATCGACACCGGTCACAAGTTAGGGCTGACAAGTTGTCTTTTAAGATGTTTTTTGATATTAATATACATTTTTATAGATTTTTCATTGGCTGCTATCACAAGGATGGGTCCAGCGCCATATCCAGATGTTGGTTTTGAAAACCTGGTATACACTTGAAGTTGCAGAATTAATCACCAGCACTTTCTGCAGTAAATGAGTTTCAGCTAACATTCCTCTGTTCGGAGAACAACATCTTAGTCATGCTTTCACAACATGTTCTTTAAGTTGCTAATTAGACGTTGGCAAAAGTAAATGATCTTTTGAGTTTTTCATGCTGAAACACAGTGCTTTTAAACTGCAATAGTTTGGTGAAAAAAATACTGACTTGAATACAGCGATCCACCATGGTCTGGGTCAGGCCTTCTGTCTTCATCTTAGCCGGGCTGATCCTACAAACAAAACCAGCTGTTAGCGGTCAACCAGTCATTTCCTTTAAATGGAAACCTTTAGTGGATGAAATGAAACACCTGCTTGTTGTACAGATATAAGTGAAAATTATCATCAGATTCAGAATTAATAACAACAGTTTTATTAATTATTTATTTTGCCAATGCCAACTACACTGAAAAGCCTGGTGATCTTTTAGGGTACTTTCACATCTCTGGTTCATTTAATTTGGTCTGGACCAAGAGGAACAACTGATCCATTTTTGCAATCATCTGTAGATTTTGTCCACATTCACAGTACACTGATCGCTCTAGTCCGCACTAGTCGAAAACACGGGCATGTGACATCATACAGGCCACTCATTGGTCACATTCATCATTATAAGTGTTTCCAGAAACAACACACTAAAAATGCAAATCCCTGCTTGATTTTGACCATCGACATCTTTCACTTTATTTCTTGTGTTAATTGCTTCTGATGCACGTTGTAAATGATTCCAAGGTATTCCAAGTTGGACTGCGAGCTGGCAGACCACCAAATCAGGTGTGAAAGCACCCTTAGTTTAAGGTGGACCTCAGGCAGGACCTCATTAATATCAATCACTTGTGTAGACACAACTCGCCTAATATGACACAGAAAATACAAACCTCAAGTTATCGTCTGCGCCTCCAACAATGACCATGCTGTTATCAGCACGAATCTTCTCCCTGAACTCGTCCATACTCTCAGAGTTACATTGCAGAGCGTTCTGGCCAACAACAAACAGTACAGGAGTCTTCATGTCCAAGAGTGGATCGTCAATATCCTGGGGAACAGAAAATATAATAAAAGCTATTTTTTCAGTCTTGGAAGTGGAAACGGTCAGCTGTTGTTAAAGCAGTGCAGAGTTTAAGTGAAGTTCATTTCCAGAATTCATCGGAAGTAAAGGAAAAGGAACATCTATGTGAAATCCTACATTCAGAAAGTTGTGATCCCTTCTGAACAATTTTCCTGACTGCAAAAACTTTAGCTGCAGTGCCAACTTCAGATATGATACAGGAGCTGCAGTTTATGGAGCGCCTGCTTGAAGCTAGTGAGAACTGACCAGGTGGATTTCTAGATTTATATATCTATGGATTGAATTTATACACCGTCAGCTCATTAGAAAGCTTAGGGAAAATTAACTGCAAGGTCTGTGAATGTATTCAAGAGACAGCGCTTCTCTTTCCATCATTTCATTTAAATATTGAAAAATTGAATGAAACAAGACAAGGCTTTCGTTCTTACCCCATGTGACCCATTTATGGTTTGGAGAGGGAAACCCAGACACACAACAGCTGTCAGGTACTCCATCAGAGACACCTGGAAGCAAGAAAGCAATCTGTAATGCCACTGCTGGGCACAGAACACACATCAGAGAACATTATAAGAGACTCACGTGACAAGCGATCACCGATCCGACGTTCCATCCCATCAAGATGACTGGCTTGTGCGGGAAGTGGCTGCGAACCTGCAGCAAATAAAATTAAACAATTGAGATTGAATCCCTGTCACTGCACACAGAGAAGCAGAGGGGCCCCTGGGAGAGACTGAGCAAAGACGAAAGCACTGTGTTAAAAAGAACAGAAATAAAGATCTGCAGACCGTGCTCCTGACCCCAGCACTGGCCTGAGAAAACCCTTCTTAATTGACCTCTACACAAAGGCTAGTCACATCTTCTTTATAAGATTGCTTGTTCATACCTCAATGAGCTTCCCTCTGACGGTGCCAATCATGTGTTCTAAACACTGCATGATGCCCACATTTGCTCCACTGCCCACATGAACGTTGATGGGAATGACCTAAAAAAAAATCAGAAACATTCAAATTATTCAGTCAGTCGATCAGCTTCATCACGTTTTATGCCATGTCTTATGCTCAGTTCCATTTCTACCCCTAAACTCTACCTCATCCCCTTCATTTTGAGCATTCATGTGAGAGGAATGGAGGGTCCAATTATCTTTGGGAGAAGGATTTTTGAGCCCTTTGGCTTAGCTCTTCCCCTTCACACCCCCACATCAAATAAGGGCCAGGGTGGAGTTCCCATGCCATTTGTTCATAAAAAAAGTGGAGAAAATTAGATTAACATCAGTTTTACATGATTAATCAGCAACAACCTGAAAACTTTTCAAACAATGTGCAAGCTGCCGGGTGGACGATCAAAGCATGTACATTTATATTTTGCAAACCTTTCCAAGGCAGGAGAGCTGAGACTGCCAGAATCTCATTCGCCGGGATGTGGGAAAGGCTGGGTTTGTTGGTCCAGATGGAGCAATCAGGATCAAGGGGGATCCAGGGAGTTTACACTAAAAAGAGAAATATAATGTGAGCAAACCATAAAAGCTACATCCGCTCAGATCTATTGAATAAATAAAATAAAAAATCCTGCTATTGTGCTGTTCACCTTTTTGATATCCTTTACAGATTTTTAAACATACCACTTTCTACCAGTTGACTCATACATGACCAGAGGAGTCAATAGAGAGAAGTAGTTTGCACACAATCATGTTTAAATGTTTCTGTTTTAGTCTTTAAATCCAGACTAAAACTCATCTATTTAAATGTGCGTTTGACTGCTTTCTAAAACACGTGAGAAGTATAACACTCAATCACAAACCCTGTGGCTCAGTTGCTAGAGCATTGCGCTACCAACGCAAAGGTTGTGGGTTCAAATGCCCAGGGAAAACAAGAACTGACAGAAAAAAAAATATGTTCATTCAAATGTAAGTCGCTTTGGATAAAAGCGTCTGCCAAATGCAAATGCATAAAATGTAATGATACAGACATTAAGGTTGAATCGTAAATCAGTTTACCCATAACAGAACATAAAGAACACGGAAGAGATATGGGAGTATATTATATTAGATTAATATTATGTCAGAGACCCCTCCATCAAATATCCAGAAACCAGCCCTAAAGCCCTCAACACAAGATATGCCTTTTCGATTTGAAGTTTCATGTGAACACGCCTTGATTGAAAACCGTGGGCGCCAACTGGAGCTCACACATCTGACCGGTGGTGCCAGCGAAAAAGGACAGAAGATAAGCAGGAAGAAGACAGAGAAGAAATCAAAGAACACATGGAAAAAAAATCATGGATGTCGAGCGGTTTATAATTTTGGCTGATCACAGGGAGCTGTTTGACAAGCGCCATAAAGGCTACAAAAATGTGGAGAAAAGAGAGGATTTGTGGGTGCTATAAATAATTATAAATGATAAATAAATATGTATATATTTATATACCTTTATCTACAATGACATTTGTGAATGTGTAAATAACTAGCCGAAATCTAAGTGTTGCAAGGAGTTCTAGTTTTGAGATTCTCAACCACTCCTTGAAACTGCTTTGTGTTGAAAAGGTGCTAAAACAGCTACAATTAGCATATGTGATTGCTTTATTTCAACAATAGTGACTGCCTCTTAAAGAAACACAGTGGTCACATGGTCTCTTGAACATGCTGTCTGATTTACATTTTAACTAGACCCTCCCATGGGAGTGGAGTTGGATCCAAAGAGTACTTAGAGAAGAACGCTGGAAGAGTTTGCAGCTGTTCGTCTATGAAAAGCCAGTGATCTGGAAGGCCTAAAGCCATTTCAGATGTTATTGTCTGTTTTTGAATTGGTTAATGGATGGGTTTGTGATTTTAATGTTGTTGTAAAAAAAATGTACCAGGGTGCGAAACACCTGAAATCAAAACTTCAGCCAAAATAAGTAAATATATGAGTAACATCATTTTGATAAATTGGAACTCCTCTGAAAGTAAAGCAGTAACATTTTGGGATCCCACGCATCCGCTGCATCAGCTTGTGACTATGATGATTGGTACATACCGGTTTATTGTGAGCCAGAACTCCCACGGCAGGGTCCCATGGACGTTTGAGTAGCAGGGAGAGAGCCTCTGCCCCAGCTGCTCCCGTTTTCACCGAGGATGAAAGCAACATTCTGTCGATCAGAGATGGAACCTGACAGAAATGAGAACAGAACAAAAGCCAAATAAAATAACATTTCTTGATTCTTTAGCTGTTTTTAATAAGATGTCACCTTAAAAAGAGAAAAAAAGGTTTACTTAGCAGACTATACAATATGCTGATGTGCAATATACAAGTTACAAGAATATTGATTATTTATGTGAGGGAAAAATCTACACTCAGCGATAGTTCCTACAGTATTAATGCCCTGGGCAGAGGCTTTGCGTTGGGTGGTTCTTTGGCAAAAACATTCTAAATGGGAACATTCGAAAAATTAAAAGCACCGGCCAACATTTCTTTAATGTGGTTTGCTTCACTCAAGGTAAGGTTTCACATTTGTGTACATATTACAGATTTTGATTGTATTTTATCCTTTTTTATCATTTATTACATTACCAATGTGTAGATTTAAGGATTGAAGAAAGTTACTTGATTTTTCTCTGGTTTTCCATTTTTTTCATCTACTTCTACTGTTCTTTCTGAGAGCCGTTGCACTGATTACCCGTTTTACATGTAAAACTTGCTTCGAGATATGAATTGTTTGAGATCCGAACAACACCCTGGAATGGATTAGTTTCGTATCTCGGAGAACATGAAAAACATCCAGTACTATGTCTTATTCGGTTTCATAGAACCTTCAACTTCCAAATTTGGTGGGGGGGAAGTACATTTCTGTAAATGAAACTTTCTTTCACATGGTCCAAGTATAAAACAAATCATATAAAGTCTCAAAATGTAAAAGAACATTCAGAGAAACATCCCCTTCTTAGATCATTCCAGGTACATGGCAAGAAATTATAAGTATTTTGGGCGCTTGTATAATTGTTTGAGTCACAGAGCTCTGGTGTTTGATTCTTTTGTCGTGTAAAGATGATTGTCATATAACAGAAGTCCAGTTCCGATGAGTAGTTGTAAGCAAAGATGGAAAGACGACATTGATGATGTTTTACCTATGTGAACATTAGCATAGACGTATAGTAAGTAGTTCTGTAGAAATTTGTAAAGACAAAGTGAATCTCCAATGATGGTTTGCATAGGGCAGGGGTCACCAACCTTTTTGAAACAGAGAGCTACTTCCTGGATACTGATTAATGCAAAGAATAGCTTCTTATGAATTTAATAACTATTAATGATATTATTCTCTGCAAAGAGGGCGGCACGGTGGCGCAGTGGGTAGCAATGTAGCCTTCCAGTTAGAAAGTTGTCAGTTTGAGGCTTCAGTGACCTTCCTGGAAGACTTTGTATGTTCTCCCCGTGCTTGCATTGGTTTCCTCCTGGTACTCCGGTTTCCCCCACAATCCCAAAAACATGAGGTTAATCCAATGTCCCCTTAGGTGTGTGTGTGTGTGTGTGTGTGTGTGTGAGTGAATGTTGCCCTGCAATGGACTGGCGACCTGTCCAGGGTGTACACCCGCCTCTCGCCCAATGTGCCCTGGAGATAGGCACCGGCAGACCCCCTGTGACCCCAAAAGGGAATAAGCGGGTTGGAAAAAAAAAATGAATGAAAACATGCCGGTGAAAGTGTTTCCTGCAAATCCCTGAAAAAAAAACAATGCAAAGCATATTGACTTGGTGACGACGACCCCATGTCATCACAAAAATGACCATACTTTTTTTTTTTAACCCTGAAGG
Organism: Danionella cerebrum; assembly: GCA_007224835.1. NCBI lineage: Eukaryota > Metazoa > Chordata > Actinopteri > Cypriniformes > Danionidae > Danionella > Danionella cerebrum. The sequence goes on from SRMA01027001.1 coordinate 17,184, forward strand.
TATTATACTTTGCAAATTCAATTTATAGACATTTGTAGATGCAGACATCCATTGTGTTCGTTCAAGGCAGTTCTTCCTGGCTTTTAAAATTTGAATATTTATTGAAATATCGACATAAGTATTGCCGTATTTTTCGGCTCATAAGACGCATTTTTTCTTCCCCAAAACTGAGGGGGAAAAGTTGGTGTGTCTTATCGAGCGAATGCAGAGCGCCGCGAAGTCCGGTAACGGCCGTATGAGAGGTGTAAGAGCTCCGGTGCTAGACCGAAGCCGCGGCCATATTTGTACACCCGGCACGTTATCGGCCATCTCTGCCATAGCGCGGTCGTAACGAAAATGGAAAAAAAAACTACATTTCCCACAATGCCTTTGGCTTCCGCATCCATACTCACGAGCGAAACTACAGAGCTCAGCTGCCGTTTCTCAGACATTGAACTAGAGTTGTTCCGATTCCGATACCAGTATCGAAAATACCGATACCATTTTCATAAACATAACCTAGTTATGCCCGCTAGCTTTGCTTATCGCTGCAAAGCGGAAATCAATTCTTCTTCGTTGGCGCTGGTCAGAATGTTAACACAGAAAGTTGTGTCGTGTTGCCACAAGCAACCAAGGAGAAGGACAAGCCGCGCCAGATGCAACAAACATCGGAGGCTTCATTCAAACAAAGAGAAAAGTTTTCACAAGACAGCCAACGAGCAATAAAGATAACCGACAGGATTATTAAGATTATTGTACTGGATGACCAGCCACTGTCAGTGGTCGCTCATCCAAAAAAAATATTTTTTTTTTCTAGATCTTCCTCATTTAAAATTGGGTGCGTCTTATGTGCCGGTGCGTCTTATGAGCCGAAAAATACAGTATATTGTATCAGCCGAAATAATGAAATATATTTTGACATGTAGTCAAATGTATTTCTCTAACCCATTCTGTCGATGCTTCAAAGCAGCTATGCAGAAGAAGGAGCCTTATGTAGATAAAGGGAAGGCTATATATTTAATTAAACAGTATTTAAACTATTTGGTTATTTAAAAAATTCTATTAGCTTCAATATTATGTCTAACCCTAAGCTTAGTAGCCCTGCATCAGAGTTCGCTACTTCTTATCACTGATGTACAGAGTACACAGTATTTTTAGAGTCACTGGGAGATGTGTTGGAAACTGTACTGACTTAAATTATCATTTATTAAATAACAAAAAACATTCAGAAGGGGCTGCATCAGAGGATGTTCTGTTGCTGGAGCTAGGGCAGTTAAATAATCTGAACATAGATCCTTTTAAAAGTAAACTGATTCAAGCAACAATGAAGAAACGGAACCAGCAGCACCTAGTTGGCAATGTTATTATCTCTGCTATATTTTTAGGAATCAGCAGAGAACTGGCATATTCTATCAGACAAAAAGTTTGCCATTTCTGTGCTTCAGCTATACTGCATATTAAACGTTCAAGGGCATTTATGAGTTATATAAAGGAAATGGTGATATTTAATGATGTAGAAGCAGAAATGCTAACTCTGTTTTCAAGGTTAGAAATAAACATGTAAAAGAACGCATGTGTAACCAGTTTATCTTCACATTCACATCCCTTAAGACATGATTGAATACCTGCGGTGGCTTCTGTAAATAACTCCCAATGATGGGCTGAGTAGAGTGAGGCTTCTTACCTTGCTCTTGAGGGTCTGCAGCACATCGAGGTACGCCGCTAGCATGGCCAGACTCAAAGACTCCAAGAGTGTGTTATGCAGCCACTGAGTGAGCTTTACGTCCCAGTTGACACTGGCCAGAGCATATCGTACCTTCCGAGCACTTTTATCAACAGCTATTCTGCGCAGAACAGGTTCATTACAGGCCTGTGGAGACAACAGAGCGAGTGCATGTAAAAAAAAAACCATGTATCCTGACTTTGTGGAAACTCTGGTGTGGGTTCTTTCCCAGTTTTTTTTAACTCTCACTCTGGGACGTGTTGGTGTTGTCTGCCTGCACTGGGAAAAATGAATAAAATTCCAACAAAAAAAGCAAAATCCAAAAAGTTATGTTTATTATTTAGCTATTTGACACCAACCGTAAACACTTTTACTGAACATTAGGGGTGTAACGGTACGCTAAAATTGTATTCGGTTCGGTACAGTGTCTTGGAGAGTTCGGTTCGGTTAATTCGGTTCGGTACAAAAAAATAAAAACTTACATAATCTTTATTTTGAAAAGCTGCCAATACACAATAGAATTCTTGCATAAAATAAATAAAAGTGACACATTTGGGTGATATTTTAAATAAATTGCACTCTTTATAAAGAAAACTTTTAATACTAGCAACAGCTTCAGCTTATATATCAACAAAACTAACTATTCAAGTTTTAGGCTAAAAAGATTAACCTATCCACATTTTCTGAAGAGAGCACAGATCTGGTTGCAGTGACAATATCTCCAGCAGTAGAAAATGTTAGATGTGTTGCCTGCCCGATCTCCGTGGAACAATGTCGGCATACAACTTTACATTTATCCACTCGTCTATCCCCGTTATGTATTTTAACAGAGAAGCCAAAGGCGATTTTCCGCACGGACGCTATTGAGTGTCGCACAGTACAGCTGCACGTCCCTCAATAGCGTCCGTGCGGAAACTCGCCTAGGAACATGGTTCCGCTGCGCTTAATATCGCGCTAATAATACATTTATATTATTTAATACAAATACCGAATACCGAAACGGTACGCATTTGTCCCGAACCGAACAGGCCGTACCGAAATGGTTCAATACATACCGTGAACCGTTACACCCCTACTGAACATCTAAACCACATGTGTCTCAGCACCATGGGGAGCAGGGCCTTCAGCCGCTTTGCTCCCCATCTATGGATTTCACTCCCCCCAGACCTTTGAAACATTAAAGACCCATCTCTTCAAAATAGCAATTCTCCACTTAATCATGTCTTTGTTTTATTTGTATTATATTGTCTTTTATTCTTGTTTTGTTTATATGTTGCCTGTTTCTAATTGTCTGACTCTGTATGGTGCCCTTGAGTGTCGAGAAAGGTGCCTTGAAATAAAATGTATTACAATTATTATTATTATTATGAGCACAAACTCATGATTAGGCCAAATTTGTGTTTTGATCAGAAAACAAATACCAAGCATTAGAAAGAATCAAAATAAAATTACAATTATACATTTTTAGATGCATCTATGATCTCTAAACATTGGTTCCTCCCTATGCATTTCATTCTATGTGGCTCACAGAGTAAATAATATTCACGTGAACAAGCATGCACACAGCATGAAAACGTACCCCGTCATTAGTCAGTCTGCCGAGTCTTTCAGCTTGCAGGGCTTTCAAGACTTTATTGAACAGCTTGTTCTGAGCCGGTGACCAGCCAGTCCTGAAACAGAGAACAAAGACACTACGTATTTACATTTTAAGATTCATGTAGGAATTCTATAGTTATTACATTTTCAATTTTCTCCCATAAGCATGATGAAATATCCACCCTGTGTTCAATAGTCAGATAGATTATCCATATCAACAGAGTTGACCAGAGAGATCTTTATTCGTTCACCATGTAAAAAGGCTGTTTTAATATTCATGGAGTTTAACTGCCATTTGTTTTGACACATGACTGCCCATGCCAATTTTTAGAGCCTGTGAGCTTCATATTGGGGAGTCCTTAGGAAGATCTTGAGTGATTATTTCTTCAATTTATCTTGCAACTAGCCTAGCCTTTGGCACACCCACCTTGTTAAGATGCATTTCTGCCCTTTATCTTTTACATCAAAAACATTGTTTTTCTTCCAGGAGTCAAGTTCTTTTTTTTTTTGCGAGCCTGAAAAGATCATCCACTATAAACACATCATCCCTGTTGCCATCAGCGCTCCTGCGAGCAGGTTTTGGTGGAATCACTTCGACATTGTCCATTTTTCTTAGATCAATTGATGTAGTTGTGGCAGCAATTTCTTCTGGCTCACTGTACTGCAAATTGTACCAGTTTTTGCATTTTCCTGTGGCCTTTCCTGCTTGACTGAGGATTTTCCAGCATGTGTTTGTCCAATTTTGTCGCCAATGTTTGGTCTTACTTTTCACAGTTTATGAATGGGCTGGTTTGTGGAGTCTGAGACTGAATATTTTAATTTTCATCAGGGAGAAAAAAAATCATCATCATCATCATTGGGAGGCCCATTGTTCGCTGTCTCTTCATCCTCACTTTCAATCTCACAGAGATCTGCTGCTGGGGTGAATGTAGAAAATTCATTCATTTTTATTTCTGTCTTCTGCACCTCTGTTTGTTTAGCATCCACCTCATTTTGGTCAGCAACAGGTTGCGGGTGTTTATGAAGGCTCTGATTCTTTATGAATATATTCTCTTAGCATACAGTGTAGTGATGTGTTTAGCAATCCAGGTTTCTGTGTTTGTTTCCAAAGCGGGGGGCTTTTCCGTGAGAACTGAAGGCAAATTTGGCACATGGTGCATAGAGTTCTGGGCCATTACCCCTTAACACCCGCTGGCCCACCCGCGGGCCGGAAATCGACACTTACAGAAAGATTGCGTAAATGCACCCACTATTTTTGACAAAATTTGACAAACCATGTATCATTTGAAAGTTGAATTTCTCATGATTCAGGCGTTATAAAGTATTATAGGTTTAACACACCACAGTGACAACAGTTAGTCAATTTGTGTAAAGAGTCCTAATAAAGCAAAATGACGACGCCTACCTTTTATGATGTCTCTACAGGTTCACAGCCACTGAGTAGTCAACTGTCTTATACCATTGTACTTGTAACAGTCCAACGAACAAAATGCATCCTAGCTGGTACTCCAAAAACGTGTTTACCACGTGAAAAAGACATAAAAGCACAACTATTCACTTTTCGTCTGCTACAAAATACAAAAAAAAAAGTCTGCGATTTTTCCGGTTGTTTTGCCGGCCATTTTTAGAAGAAACCCGACAACCAAGGTAGGTTTCAATTCAATAGAGTCTACTGAACATTTTTAGAACCACCTTTAGAAGTCTGTGACCAGGATTGGCCAATCAGCAAGCCAGTAAACTAGACCACCAAGCCAATGTCAATGTGGGTCATTGTATTTTCACCGTGTATACAGCCAACTAATCGCGGTACAGCTCCAAGCAGATTGACTGGTAATTTGGCCAATGAGATGGGCTTTCAAACGAGTTTGCCACAGGTTTTTTTTACAAACACGGATAATTTTGACTGCGTAAAGGAAGAAGCAGCTTTCATTTGGCCAGCATTACGGTACTAAACTACTTTTTTCTGTTTTATAGTGAGTCTTCATCTTTGTGTGAAGACAATGACAATGACCCAGAAGGCATTCAGAGAGAGCCTTGTCTTACAGCTTTCCCACACTGAACCTCCAAATGCAGGACCATCCACATCTGCCTCCTCTTCACAAAAACTGCAGTACATCCAAGGGGACAGCACAACCGGCAGACGAAAATGCAGATATTGCCACAAAAACTCCTATATTTTGTACATCATAGAGCATCATTGTGCTTTTAGCCAAAAAGAGATGAGTGGCACACAGAAAATGGCCTGTAAAGTTGACCATCCAATATTGGGTCTACACAAATTGTATTGTTTTATATTGTTACATAGATACATACATACACATACTTTTTTTTTGCATTTTGTTTAAAAAAATTAACATATTTATGGAGTAGTTTATGTTGTGGTATTGATTTGTATTTAAAAAAATGGTCATTTACATCAATTTGTTCATTTAGTTACCTAGTGCCAGTGTGGTGCCAATGGTGGCCGCCTAGACATTGTCTTATAAAAATAACTCCAGAAAACCCATGTTTAGCTTTATTTTGACAGATTTTGGTCAAGTATCGCTCCACAGTTGCGGCTTATATTCAGTGTTGTCAAAAAGTCCACAAGGGACTCAAGCATTCACTTATTTTATAAAAACATAAAATAAAATTTAGGCGAGGACAATTTCAACAATTTCTACAAAGTTTGTGAATCTATAACTTTAGTTTTGTTTGAGGTATCCAGTTCCTTACTTTTTCCTGATAAACTAGAAAGGGTTACCTTTTCAATGACACCAAGGACATTAATAAAACCCATAAAATGTGAGAGTTACAGCCATTTTATTTTGGGTATGTCTTTTTCGGACCAATTCTCAAAAAAGGGGTGTGTGTTAAGGAGTTAATGCCCAATCCAAAGCTGTTTCCCAGTCAAAGTTATTGTCCTTCACCTTCAGCAGAATTTCAGTCAGGGGCTGATTGTGCCTTTCTAAAAGGCAATTGCTCCACAGCCTGTATCCTGCAGTCGTTTTAACATCAAAGATAAACTTTTCAGTCAGATCCCTTTATATTCACCTCCATTATAACTGAACAGCCTGCATGGAGGACCAGTAGTGAGTAGAGTTCTGTACTATCTCTTCTTTGAAGAGACAATACTCACTGCACTGAAGCGTGAGGAGTGGTCAATAACACACAGATACCATACTCCAAGCTCATGCAGGTCAACTGCAACAGTCTCACTATAGGCTGATGCAATGGGCAAATAAACAACAGGCTTGTGTTTTGGCTTACTGTTTTTTTACAATGTTCTGAAGTATTGTGATGCTTTCTCCATCATGATTGCCTGTTTCTACAGTTGATCGCCTGAAAAATGTCCAAATTGCCTGTGCAGTTTCAATAGCACTCCATCTATTTCTTTGGTGCTCATGTTTTCGGTCACAAGAATTTCATCGATTTGTGTGTTGTTCTCTCCTGTGTCCTTTTTATCTAGATGACTTTAATCTCTCAAGTTTCTGCAATATTACCTAGAAGACATTCAAGTTTGTCAGGTTGTGCAAATATTGTAGCTTTGTCGTGTAATGTCCAGAACTGCACTTGCACTTCAGTGAAGTTATCGTATATCTACCTAATCAGTAGTATATCAGCTGGTACAACTTTGTCTCCATTTTGCAACTGGTTAGTCCTAATTTTTTTGTAAAGTGAAAATTTTTCCATCACCAAATCTGAAAGATCTTGCACTTCGTTTCTTATCCATTTTTCTTAACTCACTGTGTGGTAGCCAACTTGTAGAATCTTTAATGCCATTATACTCCACACACAGTTGTTGTACAGGCTGTGTCAATCACAGCTGATCCATAAGCTTCCACCATGAAGATTTCAGAATCAGACAAAGATGGATTTGCAAATGTTTGTGATGTTACAGTCTTCGATGTCATCTTAAATCCCTCAACATTAGTCAGTCCTAAGGGTAGTACTATAGCCATCCCGTTAGAAGGTTGTCGGTACAAGGCTCGCTGGAGACCTTCCTGAGGAGTTTGCATGTTCTCCCAGTGCGTGCGTGGATTTCCTCTGGTTTCTCCCCCAATCCCAAAAACATGCAATTAGGTTAATTCTTTTCTTCTTCTCCTTTCGGCTATTCCCAGTTTAGGGGTCGCCACAGCGAATCATCCTTTTCCACCTAACTCTGTCCTCAGTATCCTCTACTCTTGCACCAACTTCATGTCCTCTTTCAGCACATCCATATATCTCGTCTATGGCCTCCTCTTGACCTCTTACCTGGCATCTCCATCTCCAACATCCTTCTACCAATATAACCACTATCCCTCCTCTGCACATGTCCAAACCATCTCAATCTGGCCTCTCTGACTTTGTCTCCAAAACAACCAACCTGAGCTGTCCCTCTGATGTGCTCGTTCCTAATCTTGTCCATCCTCTTCACTCCTAAACTGAACCTCAACATCCTCATCTCTGCTACTTCCATCTCTGCCTCTTGTCTCTTCCTCACTGCCACAGTCTCCAACCCATACATCATCGCTGGTCTCACTACTGTTCTGTACACCTTTCCTTTGATTCTTGCTGACACTCTTCTGTCACACAACACCCCTGACACTTTTCTCCATCCACTCTAACCTGCCTGCACTCGTCTCTTCACCTCTTTTCCACACTCCCCGTCACACTGGACTGTTGACCCCAAATACCTAAACTCCTGCACCTTCTTGACCTCAGCCCCCTGTAACCTCACTGTTCTATTTCCCTCTCTCTCATTCAAACTCATGTATTCTGTCTTACTGCGACTGACTTTCATTCCTCTTCTTTCTAGAGCTGACCTCCAACTTTCCAGGTTTTCCTCCACCTGCTCTCTGCTCTCACTACAAATCACAATGTCATCTGCAAACATCATTGTCCACGGAGATTCCTGCCTGACCTCATCTGTCAACCTGTCCATCACCATAGCAAATGAGAAGGGACTCAAAGCTGATCCTTGATGTAGCCTCACCTCCACCTTGAACTCCTCTGTCTGACCTACCGCACATCTCACTGCTGTCTTACTTCTCTCATACATATCCTGAACTACTCTGACGTACTTCTCTGCCACTCCTGACCTCCTCATACAGGACCATAGCTCCTCTCTCGGCACCCTGTCATACGCTTTTCTAAATCCACAAAGACGCAGTGCAGCTCCTTCTGACCATCTCTGTACTTCTCCATTAACATTTTCAGAGCAAAAATTGCATCAGTAGTGCTCTTCCTGGGCATGAAGCCATACTGCTGCTCACAAATATCCACTTCTCTTCTTAGCCTAGCCTCCACTACTCTTTCCCAAAGTTTCATTGTGTGGCTCATTAACTTTATGCCTCTGTAGTTGTTACAACTCTGCACATCACCCTTGTTCTTAAAGATTGGTACTAGGACACTTCTCCTCCATTCCTCAGGCATCTTCTCACTCTCTAAAATCCTGTTGAATAACCTAGACAGGAACTCCACTGCTGTCTCTCCTAGACACTTCCACACCTCCACTGGTATGTCATCTGGACCAACAGCCTTTCCACTCTTCATTCTCCCCAGGGCCTTCCTCACCTCATCCTTTCTAATCTTTTCAACTTCCTGCTCTACAATATTCACATCTTCCTCCCTTCTTTCCCTTTCATTCTCCTCATTCATCAACTCCTCAAAATACTCCTTCCATCTTCTCAGCACACTCTCCTCACTTGTTAGCACATTTCCATCTCTATCTTTAATCACCCTTATCTGTTGCACATCCTTCCCATCTCTGTCTCTCTGTCTCGCTAATCTATACAATTCCTTCTCGCCTTCCCCCGTGTCTAACCTGGCATACAACTCATCATATGCTTTCTGTTTGGCCTTTGCCACCTCCCTCTGCAGTTAGGTTAATTGAATAATCTAAATTCTCCTTAGTGTGTGTGTGCGTGTGTGTGTGTGTGTGTGTGTGTGTGAGTGAAAGTTGTCCTGCAATGGACTGGTGACCCCTACTCCATGCAACAGCATACACATGAACTACTACTAAACAACACGCGCTCCCCAGTTACACCCCCTCCTCGCACATGCGCGGTAAATGACACATAACTCGGGCGGCTAGTCTGGTGACTGGAAAGGAAAGCTGTGTGTGCGAGCGTCTCACAAAATGCAGGACAATTGAGGCTGAAATACGTAGATTAAATTCTTAATATACTTGCTGTCAAGAATGGGTGGAGGTTAGCCTAAACTAAACTATTATAGGAGTCAGGTTTGGCTGCTCTGCATCAAAATTTCTTTGTTTATGTTGGCTTCAGTATTTTAATTATGTATATACTTTTGATGATTTGTTGCTTTACTTTGTGGTTTTGTTCATGCAACCCAGCCCAAAAAAAACCACCTTGTTTGGACCACAACCTTTCCACTCTGTGTCTTTAAATCTGGGCAGCATGACCCTTGGTCTCCCTACATTATAACAATGGCATTGTAGCCTAAGGGTTATAGTTTGCCCAAAGATGCTCAGGTTATTAATATTTGGCTGTGGCAGGTGGCAGAACCTGTGTTTAATCCAAAACAAGCACAAATTCATTTATTAATCACACAGAGCTCATAAAGGACAAATGAGAAATGAGCACATAATGCAGAACAAGACCCTGTCTCTACTGCTGGCAGGAGCATGTTCCAACAGTGGATGTTCTTACTTGTTGACGTGTTCTTCCCAATCATCGGGTGGAGGTTGTCCTTCAGCAAGGGTCCGGGCGAATAGCACATGACGTTCACACTCGTTCATCACACTGCGAGCTTTCTGGTTGTCGTATAGTGGCATTGGAGAGGGCGAAACAGTCTCCACGTCAATGGAAAGATCAGATTCACTGCAAAGTAACACAGCAGATGACACATAATAAAGAAACCTAAATGGACTACTTGCACTCCTTCTGCGTTCAACACATTACACTTCAGTTTTTTCTGATGTAGCTTTGACTGCATTCTACACTTTCTATTTTCTGAATTTTTTTAAAGGGATTGTGAACAATGTACGTTGTTTATGTAAAAAAAGCAAGCATTACCCCTGCTGACATAGTTATGACAGCAACACATGACTGTTAGCTTAGCATCTAACAGCCAACAAAACATTATTTATTTCCTTTCTTTTAACTAGGCTCAATGACGGATACAGTGTTACCAGGAGATAAGTGTCGGGTTATAGATGTGCAGCACTCATTCAGCTGCTCCAAACTGAGGGTTCTATCACACCTAACTTGTTTAGTTTGATTCATTCAAACAGAAGTTTGTTTTCCTTTTAGTTCTGTCCATTTGGGCAGGTGAGAAAGCAACAATCGAACTCTAGATCGCACCAAACATGGGCTTAAAAAAAGTGGTCCAAGACCTGCTTGACGAGGTGGTCTCAGACCAGTTCCAAACCAACTTTAGAGTGGTTTGTATGTGGTGAGAACATGCTCACACAAGCCACCGTACTTGCTTGTGCGTGGCATTATGGGTTGGCCCTTGTCTCTTTAAATGGCAGCATTGTCATGGGAGCCCGAAGTAAAACTTGAAATGAATTAATGAAATAATCCTTTTCTGTCACATACACTGTTACATGCAGTGATATAAGACCCCTCTGGCCACAGACATAGACGAGGTGAGGACAAGCCAGTGTTGAGACAGACCAGTGCTGTATATATGTATGTAAATGTATGTGTGTATATGTGTGTATATATATGAGCTTGGTTCGGTTAATTTTCGGTACAAAACAATAAGAACTTACAAAAGCATCCGTGCGGAAACTCGCCTAGTAACATTGTTCCGCTGCTCTTAATATCGCGCTAATAATAAATGTATATTATTTAATTAAAAAAATATACCGAAAGGGTACGCAAGTGTACCGAACCGAACAGGCCACACCGAAACGGTTCAATACATCCCCGTGAACCGTAATATATATAGATTTAAGGATGGTAGAAACGTTACTTGATTTTTCTCTGGTTTTTAATTTTTTTATCAACTTATACGGATAGTTCTGATGCATCTAACAGCTTGCGCATCAGTAAGGTTTTAAATTTAACGCATGAGTGTACTTTCACTATTAAACTATTCACACAGCACAGCAAACATCTAAAAAACACTCTCATCCTCACAACAAATCTTCAGGTTTCAGTTTTCATAGCTTTCATTCCTCCTTTATACTCACGCAGCAGGATCTGACTGGCGCCGAGGAGTGATCAATAGCATGCGGGTGGGACGGGCACTGCTGGCATCTGGGTGAGCATTCCATGGTTTGGCATAACTGTGGTCCAGGAAAACCAGGTCCAGATCCCGCTCATGCAGCGACAGCTGGAAAAGCAGTGAGGTTCCCATTCTACGGACAGATGTCTGGACGTCTCTCTCTCCTCCCGGGCGAAACATTGTCTCCTAAGACCACCACACGGAGCCGCTGCACCTCTTTTGAAAGCACCTCGTCTGCACATTGAACATGAAACCTAGAAGCAAAACATACTGATTATAGAGACCATGAAGGTGTTTTCAAAAACGTTATCACATGTCGCGATTTGAGCGCTACGGCGCTGTAGCACTAGAGGGTGATGCAGCCCTCACGAATGCTACTGCGGTAGAAGAAAATCAGCAAGAATTATGATGGAGTGCAAACGAATCCGAACGAGTAGGTGTGGAAAAGTTTTACTAAACTTAACAAAAAATGTTGTCATGTGCAATACATGCGAGGCAGATCTTGCTTTTCACGGGAGCACAACGTGTATGTTGGAGCACTTAAAGAGGAAGCATCCCGGTGTTGTGCCATTTTTCGACTCCCCTCTGCATGAACGTGTATTCAATCACGTGATTACACAGACTAAACCAATGAGAGTTCAAATAAAATATTTACTCGTGAAGACGTTTTGATTTTATTTTGCTTATATGCCGCGTAGATGTCAAATTTACTTGTAACACATTGTTCAACTATAAATATTGGTTTAAAAGAATGCAATCGCCTGAAGCAAGTTGCTTACAGCAGTGAATATTGTAATAATTTATGAATGTACAGCATTATACAAACTTTAGATAATTAACTTTTAATAATTAACATTTAACGTAAAAAGAAGGATTAAACAAAGTAAAAAATCGTTGATATAAAATAAAAAGCTATATAAATCCATTCACATTATGGGAAAAAAACTTGTCCCACAATGGGAAAAGTTCATTTTAATAGCTTTAAGAGTCAAAAAAAGAAATAAAATGAAACACACACCAAAGCATTTCTTTCGCACACCATTCATTATCTTATG
>SRMA01027001.1:33519-131168 GCA_007224835.1 Danionella cerebrum
TTTTCCTACACAACACCATGCGATGCTGTCTGGCTACACTCTCTCCTACCACTACTTTACAGTCTCTGATCTCTCTCAGATTGGCTTGTCTACATAGGATGTAGTCTACCTGCGTACTCCTCCCTCCACTCTTGTAGGTAACTCTATGTTCCTCCCTCTTCTGGAAATAAGTATTAACTACAGCCATTTCCATCCTCTTGGCAAAGTCCACCACCATCTGTCCTTCTAGGTTCCTTTCCTTAACACCGAACCTGCCCATCACCTCCTCATCACCTCTGTTGCCCTCGCCAACATGTCCGTTGAAATCTGCTCCCACCACTACTCTCTCTCCTCTAGGAACACTCTCAATCACCTCATCCAACTCACTCCAGAATCTCTCCTTTTCATCCAAATTACAGCCTACTTGTGGAGCATAACCACGTACTACATTCAACATCACCCCTTCAATCTCTAACTTCAAACTGATCACCCTGTCTGACACTCTTTTCACCTCTAAAACATGCCTTACAAACTCCTCCTTCAGGATCACTCCTACCCCATTTCTCTTCCTATCCACACCATAGTAAAACAGTTTGTATCCTCCTCCAATACTACGCGCTTTGCTACCCTTCCACCTGGTCTTCTGCACACACAGAATATCTACCTTCCTTCTCTCCATCATGTCCACCATCTCTCTACCCTTCCCTGTCATTGTACCGACGTTAAGAGTAACCATTCTCAGATCTATACTTCTGCCTTTCCTCTTCTCTCTGTGTACGAATTTCCACCGGCACCCTGTAAGTCAACAGCACCGGAGGCGGTCGTTGTTAACCCGGGCCTCGACCGATCCGGTATGAAATTCGATTTGATGACTCGCATGTTTGGTTTTTGGCATGTATTACGCCGGATGCCCTTCCTGACGCAACCCTCTCTATTTATCCGGGCTTGGGACCGGCACAGAAGTCACTGGCTCGAAACCCCTGTGGCTAGATTTGTTCAATCAATCCTTTAATTTAATTCTAAATACTGTGATGGGAATTTTCCTATGTAATACCTCCATCTAGTGGTTATATTGAGAAATGTAATTTGAGAAACTTTTGAGAGCAGACGTCATACTTTAGTCCCGCCCTTAATGATTAAGTTGAAGTGGGAACGGAGAAAGGGCCTCTTCTCTCTGGACTCTCTCTCTTGCGCTAATCTCTCTGGGACTCGACTCTCTTGGGTCAGTCTCTTTCTTTCTCTCTTTTTCTTTCTCTTTCTTTCTTTCTCTTCTTTTCTATCTCTTTATATTCTCTTTCCTTCTTTTTCTTCTTTTCTTTTCCGATGCTCGTTTATACTTTTAATAGGCCCGAGGTTCTTCTTCCACGTTAGAGTCGTGTGTAGGAAATGCGTTGAGACTGTTAAATCTTTGTAATAAATAGCCGCATTTGCTGTGTTCTCTCTCAAACTGTCTCCAGTGTTTATTATCAATTGAGAAGGTATATTTTTACCATAACAATACATTTTGGTCCGCCTAAAAATATATTAACTACAATGCCATGTGCTGTAAATTGATGGTACAGCAGCTCACTGACCGGGCGTCACGAATCAGCCAGGCTCTTCCACCACAATCACTCAGAGATCACCGTCACCTGAATACTATCCACGCACGGATGGAAGCAATCAACACACACCCTATATATACTCACTCCCCCTCACCACTCATTGTCCGGGCTCGTTACTACGAAGCGGACTCTTAGTGCAACTCTCTTCGTGTTCTCTAATATCTAATACCAGCGATAACTTACCGGACTTCTCTGTTCCAGTTTGTCCAGTCTTCGTCGTGCTCCGTTGTGGTGTGTGTCTTCAGTCTAATCTTCCCGCTTGTCTTCTCTGGAGTGATTACTCTCATCTCGTCCATCCTGTCAAAGGAACCAGAATATCTCAGCACTCTAATCCTTCCGGAAGCACCCCGTCTCAGGGAACCTCCATTCTCTCCTGTTGCTGCATGTCATTCCTCATCAGTTGCTCTACTGTTGTAAATAAACCGTTCATTGGATTAACTCACCTCGTTTGTCCCGTCTGCTTCATAACACAGGGACATTAAGATCTCTGGAGATGAACTGTAGATTGTTCATGTTTTTCTGTCAATAAGTTAGACATCTGTTTCTTTCCAGGTGTGTCTTACTACATATCATAATACCTTATCTTTTAGGATTTGCCATTTCTGTCAGATTTTACATTTTTCTCTATGTTTTGTTTTATGGTGATCATATAAATGTCACCTTTTATCTAATTTTTATTATTCTCGGCCAAGATAAGGAAAGTCATATCTGAATTATTTGATAAGTTTTATAAAATGTTGGCGTCAGGTGCACAGTTTACCTCTTTTCTTGCAATTTAAAAATTCAGTTTTAAAAATATAAAAACAAATAAATCTCCATACAACTAATTCTCTGGGTTTCTAGTGTTGAGAGATACTGAGAACCCTCTTTTATCGCGGTAGATAAGTTCCAGAAGTGGCCGCGATAACTGAAAATCCGCGAAGTAGGGACAACATGTACGCCATATTTTGGCAACAATCCCACCAGAAATCCTTTGTGGAGTGAACCATTGAACGTGATGCAGAACTATAATATAGTGACCAGAACATCAGCCACCACAGACAACCTGTTTGCTGACGGGAGGAAACGGCTTTAACACCACCTTTATATAAAACACAGACAATTTCAAGATATGCTGATTGAAAGGAGCAACTTCTGTGGACAGGGCCCTATGTGGACAATGACCTTTAAGGGCCGCCTTGTGTTCTATCTGAGAGGCCTCCATCTGTTTTCCACCAAAACACAATAAGAATAGGAATTATAAAGTAATAGGAATATGACAAAATGTAAAGAAAATTAGATTGACCATCTTTGCACCCAGATCACCCTGAGATAAAACCAAACAAGGACTCCAACGTGCAACTGTGTGACTTAAGTCACTTCTGCATCTGCCAAAACACCAGACCAAGCGTCATGGCATTGGAGCCAACTGTGGCGCCCAACATCCCATATACTTAAGAATCTAATTGTAAGGACATGAATGACTCACAGGAAGATGGTCTTCATGGTACAAAAAGAGGGCTCCAGAAACTGTCTGATATTGAGAACGTTGTTCTCTGTCCTTGTGGTCTTCTCATTGTGAATCATCAATAAAGGAGCTTTTTTTTACACTATGTTTTTTTGTTCTGTTTGTTTCCTCAAGACGATCTCTCTCTCTCTCTCTCTCTCTCTCTCTCTCTCTCTCTCTCTTTCAGCAAGGTGGAGGCTCATTTCCACCACAAACTCAAATTGGTCTTTAAAAAAAATTTTCCCGTCCACAATGTGTCTTAAAAAAACTCAATTCCATTCGCCATGAACAGATTCAAAAAGATTAATAAAAAATATTCATAACCTCTCAAAATAAAACATAAAAAATAAACAACAAAAAATTTAAATTAAAATGATGAATCTAAAAATAACAATGAAGACTAAAGGTCTAGCCAAAGAAGTTCCCAACACTGAAAATAATTTGTAAGCAAATATTCAATAGAAAATTATGTTCCATATTATCACCTAAATGTCTAAAGATATTCCATTAGCTTCAAAAAAAATATCAGTCAAATCTATGAATTTTTCGTGAAGTTCATTAAGTCATTGGTTAGTCTCAGATCAGTTCTACAAATCTCGTCCAGTAATAAATTTTTTTAAAGAGCAAAATAAATGCTTTAACTTCATTATCAGACTTCTTTTCTCAAATGCTATGCATTTTTGGTATGATTTTCTCTTTACTCTTTCTTTAACCCCATTTATTACATCCTATAAAAATCTTTTTTTTCTACTTCTTCTTTTTTAGCATTTTTTCAGAATTTGTAATCTTGATTGTTCTTATTTTTCATCCATTTATTTTTTTGTTCTTTTAGTCACACGATTTTTACCATTGCATTCTTCCTGTGTGTATGCAATTCTTCTGACTTAATGTCTCATGTATTAGTATGTTGGTAGAAAAAGTGCACCACTGTATTTCATTTATCATTTCAAACAACCTCTCACAGTAGACAAGGTCCAATGGATTTCAACTTTCTCATTTTACACCCCACCCCTTGCCTCAATGTCTATCTGAGATTTCACATTTCTAACCCAAATTAGTTTGTCAAATTCATTGTAATAATTAATCTATTTAAATTTATGTTTCACTAAAAGTTTTAAATTTCCTTTTAGTATTCCCACACGTTTTTTTAAATAAAGTGTTAATGCACTTTTAAAACACCCCTTATTTTTCTCTGTTTGAGGTTAAACTTCAAACACAATTTTCTGTCCCTGTGATGTATACTCTCAGATTGTTTATCAACTTAAATCTTGAGAAGACATTTTCATATTCTTTAAAGAAATCATTTTCATTCATTCCATTTACACTCACAGCACTCGGCGTAGAACTTGCACCATGACCACCTCAAGAACTGCAACAGGGAAATACTTCAGATGGTGTGCTGGAACAACCTCTGGAACTGGTACGAGGACCGCCTCAGGGACTGACACCTCTAACACGCTGTCACCATGTGTCATGGAGGTCCCGATGTGTTGTTCTGCTACCCCCTCAGATTTCAAGATGGCACATGTACTGGTACCATCTCCTCCTCAAAAATCAGCAATTTTTCTTCTCTGAAATGATCAGCCTTTGAAACTGAAATGAAAATCATCTATATATAACACTCGAGAAAATAAAAATATCAAAGCATCTTTCAACAGTCTCTATTTGACCACACTCAAATGTTAAACAGTTTCCTTTCACACTCAATGCCTCTTATTATTCATCATTTTCCATATTTTGCTTTTTTACATCAGATGTTTAGGTTTCTTACTAACTAAACTAAGCAACTTCATGTTCACATGAGAGAATCATACATTTCAATTGTAAAAGAGTAAGTCGATGCTTTTCTGATCAACCCAAAATGCACTTTTTCCTATTTTCCTTCTGTCTCATTACATCCCATGATCAAGAGTCATTAATATCTTGTGGCATGAGTATTAAAAATAATATTAAAGATAAGGGCTCTCGATCCGTATGCAGAAACACCCAAGATCAGGGGTGTCAAACTCATTTTAACCAAGGGCCACATTAGCATAATGGCTGTCCTTAAAGGGCCGGATGTAACTTATAAATGTAAAACAATGTAATCGAATGTAATGTAAATTAAATGTAACCACTCCTTAATGTTAAATAACTCATTATTTATAACTTATTCAAGTGACAATTCAGTTGCATAGAAACAATTGTATGCTTGTTGTTCTAATATAAATCCTTTTGACTTTTGTCAGCTTCTGAAAACCCACATAACTCCATTAATGAAGGATCAAACTGTCCAAGTGAATAAAGAAAAATAGCATTTTTGTAATTTGTTTAGTGAAAAAAAAACCCTCACAGCAATCTTTTATCATCAGGCTCAAAAAACAGATCACAGATAAAGTATTAGCTGTGTCCATTTCATATCTTGAAAGGTATTTTAGCGTGAGAAATCACTCAAATGCCAGAGTCTTACATTCAATGTGTGAGAGTTGGCAGCTCTGCAGTTTCACTCGCGAGTATGGATGCGGAAACACCGTTGTGGCATTGTGGGAAATGTAGTTTTTTTTTTTTCATTTTAATTTTTATTTTTAGACACTCAAAACTTTTAAGCTCTCGCGGGCCACATTACATTACATGGCGGGCCACATCTGGCCCGCGGGCCTTGAGTTTGACACATGTGCCTAAGAGTGTCTGGCTTCAGACTTTCACTGGCGACTTCGTCTCCAACTGGCACTCTCCTACTATTGGACCACTCCGACTGGCCCTCTGTTGGATAACACACGACACCTGACTTCATCCGTTCCGCAAATGACACGTGATTTCATCCAATCCTGTTAGAGTCAAGGTGTCGTAAAAGAAAGTTTATAACATGGAAAGTGCTGTTCTGTAGCACAACTTAGAAAAACCCAGTGACGCGTTCTCAGAAGCGTCTCTCCATTTGTCTGCGCTTCTGCTTGAAACCGCGTTTGTGTCAGTAATTCGTGAAATATTTCGAGAAAGTTAACTTTCAAACATAGTGCCGTAATGTTTTCTGCCACCGTTCCACCTCCTTCGACACATCGCTTCGTTCTCAAGGTAAGGTTTCACATTTGCCCCTCCCATCTGCTCCTCCCTCTTTGTCTGAGTTTCCTCTCTTGTACCTTTCATGTGTGACGCTTCAACCAAGTGTGGCCTAAGACAAGGGGAGAGATAAGTGAGGATATTTTGTTTATTTTGAGGATATTAAGTTTGATCACAATGATTTTCAGAAAGTATCAAGAGCAGGGGTGTAAAGTACAGTTACAAATATTCAAGTTATTGTAGTTCAGTAGTTTTTCTCAGAAATTGTAATTTAGTGAGTAGCTTTAAAAATGTTTTCGTTTACTTTTACTTCAGTGCATTTACAGTTCTGTACTTTTACTGCAGTACATTTTTTCAACATGCCTTAACTACTTTTTTTCTACAGGTATTGGCCAATCAAATTACATAAAAAGAAATCATCATATCAATGCAATTAGTAGAAAGAGAAATTATTTTGCAAGAACAACTTGTTAATTTTTTTTTATTATTACAATTACTCTCTGTTTCATTCTCTTGTATTTATATCCGTTGTGCTCTAACTCTTTGTCTCTTTCACGTCAATATCTTTTATTTCATTATCTCTTTCATTGTCTCTCTTCTATCTCCCTCTCCTTTCTCTTTTACCTCCAGCTAGCACTCATTCTTAGTGCTATCTATGTGTCTTTTTTTGCATGCTCTCCTTTTTCCCCATCTCTTTTCTCATTATCTATCTTCCTTTTCTGACCCTCTTGCTCTTTCTGTTTCTTTCTTCACTTTATCTCTTCTCCATTTCTAACTCTAGAAAACACCCTTCAGAAAATGGCTCTGATGTGATACTCATTACTCTAGTTTTAGAAGAGATACTTTTTACTTTGAGTCGTATTTAGGCCGCTGATCAAGACGGTACAGTGAAATGAGTTATCTTAGCCAAGATTCCATCCAATGCTCTGACAGAGATGGGAAGATCCAAGGAACAGTGTTTTGTCTGTGTGTACTGTACAGCACTTTGGTCAGCAGCTGCTGGTTGTAAATGTGCTTTATAAATAAACTGACAATGACATGACTGTGGTTCCAAACTTACTTCAAACATGAGTCTAGTAGTTCAAAACATGATTCTGGTTCCAAACATGACTGTGGTTCCAAAATTGGTTCACAAATCTGGACTCTTCTTCTAACTTTAAAAATAAAAAGTGATTAGCTCTCCTTTTGGAATGGTGTTTTCTTGAATGATTGATGGAAAAAGTATGGTTACCTTTTAAAGTCTTTCTTAGTAATAGAATTAATACATATCTTATTTAATTCACACGGTTTATCCAAAATGCCTTCTGTGAAAGTGAGCCAGAAACAAGGTCTGGTTCTGTCAACACACTTATTCCTTCTGGTGTGACATTATAGGGATTTTGTAAAGCCATCTGTATAGCTAACTATATTTTCACATATAAAATGTGATTTTTTCCCCCCCCTGGTCATTTGAATAAGAATTAACACCTTAAAACTGATTTAAACATCTTCTGAATCTGTTTTTACTTGTAAAGTTCCATATACACAAATATAATTTCCTTTCAGATTCAAACATGACCTGAAATTTTATTTAGATACTATTTCCACCTCCTTGAACTCCTAGGCCATTGTCACATCAACTTTACTGAATGACAATTGATTCAGGGAACTTATTATTTACATTGTCTCCAGTTGTACCCCTTTATGTTCTCTTTATCTTAGTTTATTGCTTGTTTTTGTCATTATCTGTTATTAAGATTCAATGAAACATATAGTAATTACTATTTCACATGAGCATATCACTATATGTTAAAAATATATTACAAGCTCTAACTACAAGGCCAATACCGTTCATTTTTATCAAAACTATGAAACCGTAAGCCGGAAGTAGAGGCCGGTGAGTCGGAAGTGATTGCACAGCGGCGTTGGGCGAGCGGTGGAAGATGGCGGCGGTGTTTGAGGTGGAGGTTGACGGAGCACAGCACGATCCTCACGAGCACCGGCATAACGAACACCTACCGGTGGGAGAAAAGGTAACATTTTTTATATATATTTCATCCACAGCAATTTAATAATAATCACAAATGTGGCAGCTTAATGAATCTGACATCCACTGTAAATGTCTTGATCTGGAGATTATTAGCTGAGACAGTGGCATAGATCAGTGTAGATTCTGCATTCTCCATTAAAAAACGTGACCCCTCCAAGCAATAATGTTGCCGTAAAGAACCATAAAATGTAGTATAATTGTTCTCTCTATTTTTGAGCCTATTCGTGTGCCTCTATCTGAATATATTAACAACCTACAGACATTCATCTGTCTAAATTGTTTTCTGTACACAATGAAAAGTTTATCATATTCTGACAACCTCCCCCAGACTCTCAACTTGTTTTTTCTGTCTGTCTATAAAGTAGTATAGGCGTCAAATATTCCTCTTTTAGCGTGTCTATTTGTCTGTCTGTTCTTCTATCTTTCCACCTGTTTGTTTGTGTATGTCTACCTGTCTGTTAATAATTTTAACTGTCTGTTACAACTCCCGGGGGTGGAATGTATTAAAATGTAACCTGAGCAGTGTATAGTAACTCTGGATGAAAATGATATTTCGTTGTCTGGGTAACTTTTTTTTTTTTTTACATGATATAATAAATAATGCTAAAACAATATTGGAGATACCAAATATTTTATTTTATAACATATTCAGTTTCTATATTGCCATAATTGATGGCATTTGGAAAGCCAGATTAGACAAAAAAAGCGTTAGTAGGGGTGGTGTTGGGAGCTCATGGTGGTGGAATCCCTCCCTGCTCTCCCGTGACTGTTACTACACAAACAGTCTTATGTCAAGTCATTGTGGTGTTTTTGTCAAGGTTTTCCTGTCGGTTCTTCATTGGTTTGTCCAACAAACAAAGCACAAATGTGCCTACAACAAAAGCTCAAAAGAAAGGTTGTATATCTTTTGCTATCAAGTGGCTGATGCTGATTTTATACAAAAGTCGGGAAATCTGCCAGCTATATGAATATGACATTGTGACCAGGTTTGGAGTGACTCATAAAAGTAATTTTGCCCTGCCTTTAACCCATCTACCCAAACACTTTGTGATTCTGAACACTATCCCTCAGAGCAGTAGGAAGCCTTGGGTGTTGCTTCTTCTAAGTCAGGGACACTGATGCCTTACTCAAGTTGTGGTCATCTTAGGTAAAATAAAGAGGGTGTATTCTCTCACCCCACCTTCCACTCTTGAGCTGGGGATTCAAAGAGCAACTTTGTAATCACCTGCCAATCTTCTTGTGTCCTATATCTGTCAAGTTCTAGAAGTTAGGAAACTCCAGTGACCACTGACTCACCATCAACCAGTCAGCTGGGGTATGCTGCAGGCAGCAGAATGTTCTCCGCAGATTTTCCAGACTGTCGCATTGGCCACTTGATCTTCATGTTCTTCCGTAAATGAAATTGTGTTTGGGTTGAGTTCAATTCTGTCAAGCTCTGGGTGGGTCAAACATTTTAGGCTTGAGTACAGATATAGTTTCCACGTTAGAGATATGGCCTTTTAGCTGCAACTCTGCCTAAACGACCATTTCATACCAGAATCTGGACAGCAGGTGGGTGTCCCACAGCTTTTTCAAGTTCTGAGTCAAGGGTAATTATTAATAACCCTTGTGATTGGTCGGTTTTATAGCAGAGCGTTTCTGGAATGACAACATGAGCAAAGAAAACAGTGAATAGAAATCCTCACAGCAAAACATAAAATTATTGTTTGGTGGAATTTTAGGCTATGCTGATAGGATTGACTCAGTATGGACTTAAGATCTTTGCAGATATCATCTGAATCAAATAACAAATGACATTTTTTGTTTTGTTTGTCCAAGAGTAACATTGTGATAATCTGATTCATATTTCAACAGATCGATCTTTCCCAGCTCTCACCAGAGGAGAAGTGGAGGTCTGTGTCTTTCCGTATTAGTTAAAATCTTGGTCATAATTACACATAAAAATGCTTTAAATCAAGCAAAATATTTTCTGTACATTGCTTATAATGTGGCATAACAAACGTTAGAGTCAAGGTGTCCTAAAAAATGATATTTGTATATTATATAAACTGTTTTTTGGAAGCAAAAGTTAAAGGTAAGATGCTGTTGTTTCACACAGGGGTTTTCCGCAAACTTTCTCTACAGAAAAAGCACATTTCACTTTATAAATTTAATTTTTAGGATACCTTAGCTGTGTCTTAATCCAAAGTCTGGATCTTTCCGAGTGCGTATTTCAAGGCCACTTACACAACGCTGTGAAGGCTTTCCCATTTCCCCAAAACTTGAAGGGTCCTTCAAATCCTTGAATTCAGAGGATGCATGACCACCAAACTTTATGGTCATGTATATCCCAAGATGCTTTGCACTTTTTTTTTAACAGAATCAACACAAAACAGTGAGTAACTTTTGTAATGGCACATAATTGGTAATAATTGATCATTATTATAATCTTTATATAATGCTTTGCTTGAATTAAAACTGATTTACAGCTTTAATTACGATCAAAGGTCTAGCACCTTCTGCCATGTCAATGGGCAAGTGGAGCCAGAGACCCCAAAACCACCGTGTGACATCACGACTTAACAATCGGATTGCATGTGTAATCAGAAAGTGACAAGCTGCAATACATTGACTGACCACCTGAGGCAGGTGTCTGACACCATGTTAAAATTGCAGCTAAACAGGTTTGTAGATGAATATCACTGATGTCATGACCACTGTGAAGTGGTGAATTTTTATTGCTCAATGGTGATCTTAATCCTTAAGCTTTCAGCAAGGATTGCTACCTCAATTTTAGCTGATCCAGTTGCAATCATCTGGTAGTGACACACTTCCATAGCTGGTTACGCCCAGTTTGAGCTTCCAAACCTTGATGAGAAACCTAGGGGAGACATGGACACAAAGTCCACAGTCCTGTATTTTCATAGATGTACACAGAGGAATCTAATTTACAAATTGTAAAGTATACAGCTGTTGTAATGACAGCCATGCATGTCGGGGACATTGTAATTATGCACTTTGTCAACATATCTGATACATTTTAATGTCTAATGTGTCCAATTTTTGTTGGCATTTGTTAGAGATCTGCAAAATGAAACATTTTTTTGTTTTGAATCTTTGCTTCTTTCTTTTGTTTTCTTCCTCCATTTACAAATGATTCTCAATCTTTAGAAGACAACAGAGTTGATTTAATTGTAAGAAATAAAATGTGGAGTTGATGAACCATGCTTTTTTTTATTTACGTACTGATAATGACTTTTTTTTTTATTGCTAATGAAAACGTTTTTACTGCTGATTCACTTCATTCAATGATTGTGGTTTTGGGGTCTGCTTTTCAGGTTGGAACATGCTAAAATGCACGCCAAGCACAGGGGTCATGAGGCCATGCATGCGGAGATGGTGCTGATTCTCATTGTCACCCTAGTCATCGCACAGCTCGTCCTGGTGCAGTGGAAGCAGAGGCATCCTAAATCATACAACGTGAGTCCATTATTCCCTTCTCATAATAAACGCACTGGTTTCACGATGCTAAGCCTTTAATGGGAATTTGTAACAGGACGAATTGGTTTGTTTGCTACCTAAACTTGTTTGCAGTGGAAACACAACCCTTGTTTTCTTGCAAAAGGAAAGAACTATCAAAATACTCAGATGAAGCTGAAATGATCTTTTTTTGTAGTAATACCATAATAATTTCATAATAATAATAGTTTCCATGGTGATAGGACAACTTAAATCTTCCACTGAACACACAGACGAGCGAACAGTGGTTTATTTTCCAAACAAAAATGCGTTATTTTAGGACATGGCAATATGGTCTTAAAATAAAAATCACAGATGGCCCCCCACAAAAAAAAAATCGATTTACGATTTAAATATAAACTCCTTTTTAAAATCACTCTGAAGATAATAAAGAAAATGTTCAAAACTATAACTTTGATGATAGAATTAATCATAACATGAGTGCTGTAATAATATTAAATAATATATTTTGGTGTAATTGTTATTTTTATGTTTTAAATTAAATTGAACACAAAATACAATGTTCACAGATATTTCATTAATAATAATAATGAATGGATGGCTGTCGATTAGTGATCGACCGATATTGATTTTTTTATTACCGATACCGATACCAATTATTTGCATGTTTATGTGCCCGATAACCGATATTCATAACCGATATTTATTTACTATTATACTTCTGTTTTTGACACAATGATTACAACACCACTGAACTGAACAAACCGTTTTATTTATTACAATCACTCCCTCCTTGCATACAAATCAAAACTCTTATACAACAATAAATAGAGGGGTCTGAAAGTCCACTGTTACTAAAGTTTTTTTTTTTTTCAAAAATAAAACCTTCAATGAGGTAAAAAGCAGTCTTTCATGTTAAATTTAATATTCATATTACAACAATAAAAATATTTTATGAAAAGCATGAGCAGCAACACTAACATTTCCAATAAGCAAAATAAATATAGAATGTCTGTCTTCAAGCACAGGAGTCATATCAACTTTTTAGGCTTTTAGGTTTATACACAAACTTATTAGGTTTATAAAGCTGTTTATAGGTTAAATAGTGAAGAATAATTTGCTGGATAATGTTAATTTACTGAGTAATATTCTGAAATATTGAAATATAACAAACAAAACATCGTGTTTATTGCATTTCTGATATCTCACAATTACGTTTTTGAAAAAAAACAAACATTTTTGTCGTTCTAGATTATGAAATGCGTGCTGACAAAGCGCATTCAATTTCTTAGTTATATTTATTTAGAATATGTTTATTAGCGGAATGATGGTTATATAAATGTTAATATAATTCGGGGTGTTTTAGTGAATCTTGTTAAGTTATATGCGGTGGCTGTGCAGAAGCATTTAATGAGCATCAACCCGCTGAGTGAACAGCAAAATGGAAGCGACTTCACGAGACGAATGAGGAGCATATAGACGCGCATTAGTGGCTGTATTTAATTCAGGCAAGTTACCGGTACTTCTTTATTGGAACAGGACATGACGGTTTATTTTAGCAATCGTGACTCCAACTTCACGAGACGAATGAGGAGCATATAGACAACAGAGAGAATTAAATTCAGCGCTTTTATTTACAACATGTGCTTATTCATGGCTGTATGTTATTTAATCCAGGCAAAGTTACGTCTTTACTGTGACAGGATTTGACGGATTATTTTGCATGACTCTGTGAGTTCGTCTTTATTTTTTAGAGCCAAGCTGCATAAATTACATATCCGTCATTTATGTAACACATCTAATTTGTGCATTAATAGCTGTTATGTTAAATAAAGTTTACTAAATATAGCAAAGTTACGTCTTTATTGGAACAGGACATGACGGTTTATTTTAGCATTCGTGACTCCGACTTCACGAGACGAATGAGGAGCATGTAGACAACAGAGAATTAAATTCAGCGCTTTTATTTACAACATGTGCTTATTCATGGCTGTATATTATTTAATCCAGGCAGTTACGTCTTTATTGTGACAGGATTTGACGGATTATTTTGCGTGACTCTGTGAGTTCGTCTTTATTTCTTAGAGCCAAGCTGCATAAATTACATATCCGTCATTTATGTAACACATCTAATTTGTGCATTAATAGCTGTTATGTTAAATAAAGTTTACTAAAAATAGCAAAGCAAGTAAGTATACTTTACCTGTGCACGCAGTTGTTGTTCCCCTCAGACGCCGTGCTGCAATGGCGATCATGCGCGTAATTCTCAAAACGCCCACAAGATGGCGCCGTTTATCGGTGAACCCGATATTACAAAACCGATAACCGATTATGGTAAAATGCTTAAATATCGGGAAAAATATCGGTAAAACGATATATCGGTCGATCTCTACTGTCGATTAAAGGCTTCCTCGATGACACAAATACCTTTTTTGAGGAGCGATACCTTCCTTGAATGATTATTTCGAAAAATAAACCTAAATTCCAAATTTTCACACGGAAATGTTAAAGTTTAAAAAGTCATGATTAAAGTGTTTGCGGGAGTGAGTTTTCACATAGTGTAATATGAATCGTGTATTGTGTGTAAAGACCCGCCCTATCTGATTGGCAGGGTCATGTTCACAGATACACAAATCAATGTGATGTGTCAAGCCTTTAACACACGCACACACACGCACACACACGCACACAGTCAGACCACAGAGAGTTGCTCTGGTTGAGAGACGCCACTCGCATTAAAACTGCTTTAGTGTTCTAAAATACAGGCTGCTGTAGTAATGCTTGCTTTATGGACAGTAGCTGTAACAGCGTTGTAAATAGGAAAACAGCAATTGTGCGTCACTGAAAAAAGTTAGTAACTCCCATCACTGGTCAGAACTACACAAAAAAACATATAAGCCATGATATTTGAAATAAAATAAAACGACTCTTTCTGGCTTATATGTTAACCTGCCATTAGAATTGAAGTATTCACTGCTTGGTCACTCCATATACAATTCAGTGTATTGGGTATCTGTTATTTTAAAAACACTAAAGTTTTGAATATCGGCTTAAAATGCAATGTTTGGGAAAATTATTTAATTATTGATTCTATGTTTCTTTTCCACAATCTTCCTTTAGTTGGTTACCTTGTTCCAGATGTGGGTGGTTCCTCTGTACTTCACCACCAAGCTTCACTGGTTCAGATTTCTCTTCACCTGGTTCCTTTTCTCTGTGGTGACTGCTTTTATCAGTTTCCGGGCCACGCGGAAGCCACTCGACTGCACCACACCACGGTAAATCACCTTCATTCACATACATGGCATTTCTGATTAATATTCAAGATTCAAAACCTCCACCATGGCAATGAGCCATCAGTGTCAATAGCGTGGCAGAAATTGGCTACATGACTATTAACGTTTAGTGGCTTCTAACACGAAATAAATGCTTCTGTCATCGTCATCTTCTTCCCTGTTCTATAAACGCCATCTTCAGGCAGGGACCATCTTTTTATCAATATTTCATCGACCCAGACAAAGAGCACCCTGCTGAGAAGCCTTCAAAGATAATTGGATATCTGATTTCAGATCGTGTGTAGAGGCCTTTACTGTAGTAGAATTAAATATTTGTGCAGTAATATTTTGATTTGTGGGTGAAGGTTTTATCTGGTGCTTTGTTTATCTTGATGTTTATGTTCTCTCTACACACAGGCTGGTTTATAAATGGTTTCTTCTCCTATACAAGATCAGCTACACCACAGGCATCGTGGGATACACTGTAGTCATGTTCACCCTCTTCGGCATCAATCTTATCTTTAGGTGACTCTGACTTCCAGCATGTGTTGTTGTCTTTGTTTGAAAGCTTTGCAATGTCTTTTCCATGCATTTACAGCTGCTTTCAGAGCACATATAGAGAGCAGTGGTAGTCTCTAAAGCGGACCAGTCAATGAAATGGTCATCATTAGTTAATTAAAATTAAGGTGAAAAGGTATGCTAAATATCTTTTGTGGTAATCTGAGACTACATAAAACAAAAAACTGGATTTATTTTATCCAAATCCATCCTATATTTCATAATTTAATTTAGATTGTCATGGAGCTGTATTAGGAGTGCTGGACAAATCTATCGATAATAATAGTTTATAATAAATGTGAAATGAAGTGAATTAATTAACGTCTGGTGCTACTGGGTTGTATTAAAAACACCTGTGGCCCGCCTGCGGGCCGGAAATCGACACTTACAGAAAGATCGTATAAATGCACCCACTTTTTTTAAACATAATTTTACAAACTATGTATCAGTTGAAAGCTGAATTTCTCATGATTCAGGCGTTATAAAGTATTATAGGTTTAACACACCACAGTGACAACAGTTAGTGTAAAGTCAACAAAGTGTAACAAAGCAAAATGGCGATGCCTACCTTTTATGATTTCTCTTCAGATACACAGCCACTGAATCGTCAACTGTCTTATACCATTGTACTTGTAACAGTCCAACGAACAAAATGCATCCTAGCTGGTTCTCCAAAAACAAGTTCACCGCAAGAAAAAGTCATAAAAGTACAACTATTCACTTTTTTTTTTTGTTGTTTTGATGGCCATGTTTAATGTGGACCCGACAAGCATGGAGGTTTTTGATTCCATAAAGACTCCTGAAAATTTTGAGACCACCTTTAGAAGTCTGTGATCATGATTGCCACTCATTTAGAGAGAATCACAATGTAAGTCCTCGTTTTTTCACACGTGTGTACAGCCGGCCAGTCGCAATTAAGCTCCACGCAGACTGACTGATCATTTAGCCAATGAGATGAGCTTTCAAATGATTCCAATGATCGTATCAAGGACATTTTAGAGGAGATTCAGATTGTTTTACAAATTTTTCATTGTTTGCATTTTCTTTAAAAATATTGAGTAGTTTGTCTAGTGGTATTGATTTGCAAATGGAAAAAAAAGCAAATTTACATCAATTTGTTCATTTAGTTACCAAGTGCCAATTTGGTGCCAATGATGCCGCCTGGACATTGTTTTATAAAAATCACTCCAGAAAACACTCCATTTTGACAGATTTTGGTCATGTATTGGTCCATAGTTGTGGCTTCTATTCAGTGTTGTCAAAAAGTCCACAAGGGACTCCAGCATTCATTTATTTAAAAAATAATTGTAAAAAATTTATGCAAGGATAATTTCTACTATTTCTACAAAGTTTGTGAATCTATAACTTTAGTTTTGTTTGAGGTATCCAGTTTCTTACTTTTCCTGATAAACTAGAAAGGGTTTCCTTTTCACTGACACCAAGGACATTAATAAAACCCATAAAATGTGAGAGTTACAGACATTTTATTTTGAGTAGGACTTTTTCTGACTTATGCTCAAAAAGAGGGGTGTGTATTAACAGGTTCATGTAAAATTAAACTGTTGATATTTTCATAAAAAAAGCGAATTAAATAATAAAAAAAAAATTGCAAATTAAATAATAAAAAAATACCACAAAATAAATTCAGATCACCAAGAACATTGTTCTATTTTCAAAAATAGCCAAAAGCCACCAACAATAATACTCTGAGCAATTAAAATGAGGTTTTAATTCACCTTTTGGGGCTCTGCAATTAAATGTTTCTTTCTGCTTTTAGTGATCATGAACACAGACTTTTTGATCACTTCACCAAATACAGTTGTTGCCGTTGATCTTCCTGGAAGGAGTTCTCCTCGTGCTTGTGTGGGTTTCCTCCCGGTATTCCGGTTTCCCCCACAATCCCAAAAACATGCGGTCTAAATTCCCCATTGTGAATGTGTGAGTGTGTGTGTTGCCCTGCAGTGAACTGGCAACCTGTCCGTGGTGTACCCCGCCTCTCGCCCAACATGTGCTGGAGATAGGCACCAGCAGACCCCTGTGACCTCGAAAGAAATAAGCGGGCAGGAAAATTAATGAATTTATGTCATCAAAGTATTCAAGTAGTAATTCAGTTAGTATAGTAGTATAGCCTCTATAAAGATCAAATATAATGTGTAAGTTACTTTTCGGTATTTAACAAATATTTTGTGTTTGTAGAATAAAGCCAGAGGATGCCATGGACTTTGGGGTGTCTCTGCTCTTCTATGGTCTGTACTACGGCGTGCTGGGTCGGGACTTTGCAGAGATGTGTGCCGACTTCATGGCGTCTACAGTGGGGGTGATTCAGAAAATGTTTTATATTTAACGTTCACCCCTAATTTTTGTTAGAGTGGGGCAATGTGAGTATACAAATGTAATCTGAGATTTTAGACAGTTTATTGTTAAAATAAAAAAGAACCTGGTGTGCACAAAAAAGAACACGTTTATGGTTTTAAAAAAAAGAAACGTCAGTTTTGTTCTGGCAGATTTAAAGCCATTTTAATGAAACCATAAAGCTATGTTGTAATAGTCACACATATGCCCCTTTAAACCAAAAACCCTTACAGTTGCTTTGACTCTTCTGGGAGGTGGTCGTGAACCACTTTGATGACAGAATTTTAGAACGACCATTTCTGATGTTGTGCAGTGAAAACAGTTTGTTGTTTAATCCATTTTATTGGAGCTCTGTTCATGTTTTAGGAAGTGTTTCCTTGAGTAACTCACCGACTGAAGCTCTTTCATGAGATGCATAGATTCTACCAAAGCTGTGGGATAGAGACTAAAATGAGAAACAAGAAAATATTTTCCAATGAGAAGTTACCCCATTTTTTTTTTTTTTCAAATGTATCATTTTCTTAAGCTTTTCCCCAAATTTTGGAGAATGTGTCTTGACTCAGATGTGTGTGTGTCTGCCTGCAGTACTACAATGCGTCAGGGATGCCCACCAAGCACTTATCAGACAGTATCTGTGCTGTGTGCGGCCAGCAGATCTTGGTGGATGTGAGTGAGGAGGGCATTATCGAAAACACATACAGACTCTCCTGCAACCATGTGTATCCTTCAACGTACTGAACTTTCACAATCCAAACACTGCCATTAAATCTCCTTCACTGCTCAGTTTTACTGTCTAAATACAGGAATCCTCCAGCACCATACCAGTCAGACCATCAGAAGCAGCCATCAGTTGTACTGCATTATTCTCAGTGTTCACAGTTTTTAAGAAATGTAATGCTTTGGAATGAAATATAATTTTGTTTATTCACAATTTGTATTTTAATAATTCACATTTTCTGGTACATTTCTTAACCACTCTATCCCTCAGATTTCATGAGTTCTGCATACGTGGCTGGTGCATTGTGGGTAAGAAGCAGACATGTCCATACTGTAAAGAGAAGGTGGACCTGAAAAGGATGTTCAGTAACCCGTATCCTTCGTTGCTGGCAGCTTTGTTTTTGAAGAGTCTATGCTTTTGTGTTTAATTAGGCAAATTGTCTTGATGTCAAATCAAAAATGTCTTTGTTGTTGTTTTTTGTAATATTACCAAATTAACGTTGACCTATTTATCTTTAAAACCGGCTTCTGGCTGTAAAGGAAAAACTTGCAGATTTTTATCTCTGGTTTCATCTCCTTGACTGTTCTCTTCAGCTGGGAGCGACCTCATGTGATGTATGGACAGCTTCTGGATTGGCTGCGGTATCTGGTTGCCTGGCAACCTGTCATCATTGGTCTGGTACAGGCCATCAACTACATCTTGGGTTTAGAGTAACTTATACGTGATGCAGAGAGAAAGAGACTGCTCCAATGAAGCTCTCTGTCTTCACCCACACTGGGACTTTTAATTTGTAATTATGGTTTATTTTCAGTCTGTGTTCTAATGTGTTTTGTGGAAATGTGTCTCTGAAATGAAAATCTTATCAGTCTGTTTTCTTGATTTGTTTTTTTTTGTTTGTTTTTTTATTTTCTGATGTTTCTTTTCTTGAAGCTGTGTTAAAAAGATAATCTAAGAGTTTTAAATTATACTAAAAAGCATTTTCCACATAAATTTTTTTATATCAAGAGAAATAAAGGTACTGTAAACATGTGCTTTCCCTGGGCACACTGGACCATGTGGATGAGTATTTTTCCTGCTATGTAAGGCGAGTCCGTGGGTTGATTCATAAACGGGTTTCAACCATGGATGAAGGTTTCATCTTTCAGTGATTCTGTGGATTCCACTTTGGACCTGAAAACTCCAGCAAGGATAAGAACCCCAAAGTAGGCCTGTAAATCAATTCAGTCCATCTTCTTCCACCTTTTTCCAAAAACACACCTTCCTTCTAGATTACTGCAATCCAGAATAATATCTTGAATGGAATCTGGGATGAAAAGCTCAAAAGAAGTCTTGATGTCCTGCAGATGAGTAACTGCCAGTCGTGTTGGCCCTGGTTGCATCTTTTATCACATTAGCAGCTCTGCAGGGTGGCTCATTGGGCAAAGATGACCATTTAATTTCACCATTTTTTGACACCCATATTTCTTCACTTGCTGTCTGGTGGGCTTGCTCTGGTCCTGGAGCTGGCTGCTGATGGAGTACTCATCTTTTTTTGGCACTAAATGGTTCTCAACCTCACCCGCTTTTTTAAAGTCACTGTCAGACTCTTTTTCAATTTTCAGAAACATGATCCTCATATTCTGAAACCTCTTCCTCGACATTATCATCAGAAGCTCCTCTCTCTCTTCCAAAATCCATTTCAAGGCTCTTGCAGCAAAAAATCTTTCGGCCATCTTGATCAGTTGGGATAATGAACCACACTGGCAACGTCTTATTTATAGTGTTATGCCCCTAATTTGCAGGTGGGATGGGGTATGAGAAAACAAAGCTTGGTTCCTGCAAGAGAGAGGGTAAAATGTGCGGGAATACAAAAGCAGAATTTTCAACAATGTTGCAACTTTGTGCCGGAGCAGGAGGGGGAGGGGAAGAAAACAGCAGCACCAGAAAGGAGGAAGACAACAAGGAAGGAACCTGGGCCTACACTTTCAACACTTTTATTAGACCTGGGTCCAGTGGGCCCAAACACCTTGTATGTAATGTAAATGCGTGGGGGGAGGTACAGTATGCGGTCGTTGAAAATTTGTTTCAGATTTATGTTCTTCACTGAAAATAAGCCCAAGCCAATGAATTTCAGGTTGAAAAAATAATTAATTGTTAAGTTTTTCTTTAAAAAAAAAAACCTGAAACTTGGTCTCACAGACCCGAACACCATACAAGGGTTAAAGCTACATTAAACTGTATTGATAATTGTTAATAATTATAAAAATGCATTTACTTATCATTAAACCTTTGTTACATAATGCGATACTTAGCAGTTTATCAGTATTTAACATTATTTTAGAACGTGATTAGAGAGTGACTAGACTGATCATGTAAATTGATTATCAAACAAGAAGTTAAGCAGCAAAAAGGTGAAACAATTACAGAGGCTACGTGATCTGAAAGGCTCTAAGCCGTCCAGATCACAGGCTTATCCTAAAGTACCATTTCGATACACATCCACTCCCAAGGGAGGGTCTAGTTGGAATGTAAATCAGACAGCATGTTAAAGAGACCCCGTGACTATATATATGGTGTTTTTCAGAGACAAAGTGATCAGAGACAGGTAAAGGTAATCAGAGATGTGGATTGTAATCGCTTTAGCACAAAGCAGTTTCAAGGAGAGGTTGAGAATCCCCCCCCCCCTCTGACTTAAGCTTACAACACTGTTAGATTACTGTTGAGTTATATACACATTCACAAATGTTGTATATAAATATAAAATAATTATTCACAATCTTACAGTCGATGGGATCAACACTTGGATGGTTTGATGTTTGAAGATGCTGAGAGCAGGTGTATCTGCAGGTGCCTTGATGAGGTCTGAGGCTTAGGGCAGGAGGATAGGTGCATGGTGGTGATGCGGAAGTGGAACAGGTGTTTGGGTGGCACAGAAGGGTGGTCATGGCGGTCACAGGTGAGATCAGATGCATTTATATGTATGGCACAAAAAACATGTCTAGAACTTTCATAGTAGAGCACAACAGGCACTTGGCAGGGAGTTTTCATCTCTGGAACTACCACAGCCACTGGTGCTTGGCTTGGGCTGGAGTCACTGGAACTGCCTTTGGAGACTGGTACTGAAAATGGCTCAGGAACCATCACAGCACTTGATTTAGAACTTGCACCATGACTACCTCAGGAACTGCGACTGGAAACACCTCTGGAACTGGTAAGAAGACCACCTCAAGACTGCCACAGGAAACCCTTCAAACGCTATGATGGAACCACCTATGGAACTGGTATGAAGACTGCCTCAGAAACTGACAGCTCTCAAGCGCTGTCACCATGTAGTAGTAGTAGTAGCAGCCTTTATTTGTCTCATACATTTTTACATGCAGAGAAATTGAGACTCCTCTTGGCCACAAAGACATGGTCAGAAGACAGGCCAATGTTGAGGGGTAGGATTTAAGGAAGAAACAGAGAAATGGGTATACATTGGAAGGTAGCTCAAAAAAGAGCCTCTTGCGCACTGTCCTTTAGAGGGCAGTGTGGAGCAGGTTAAAAAAAGCCATTGTAACCAAGCACATATAGAGAGTACAGGTAAAAAAACTTTGCAGGAGGGGGTAGGGTCAGGGAAGGTAGTGGAATCACTGCAGTCAACAGCAGACATTTTCCTGCTACTATTAACGATGCTGTATTTATCGCCAATTTAGATTACAGTGGTTGGAAGAAGCTAGCGGAGGTGTTGAGAGCAAAGAATGCGGAGTGTCTAGTTATCTCGCCCTCTCAGGGTAATATTATGACTCCTTGATGACTTTCAAGGTAAATTTCCACAGATTTTTTCTGTCCATCACCGGTCTCCATTTTATCCAACTTCCAATGCATTGCTCTCAGTCTCTCCCCGATGAAATCCAGTTTGCGGTCACAGATTACTGAATGAGTTCCGACAGATTTAAGTCCAGACAAAATTTTATTCCAGTCGGTCAGCTTAGCTGGGTTTTGAGCACTGACCACCTTTGACAACCGCTGATAGCCGAGAGTTCCACATATTCCAATCAGCAGAATCCCAGGTCCCACAGCTCCAATTATATAAATGTCTTTGACATCCTCCAGGGACAGAGCAGCCAGGCACACATTCCACCACTTCGCCCAGGCGTCCATCGTGTAGCCAGCAGTAAAAGTTCCTGCAGGACAGGTGGACTCCCCTGAACCTGCGCTCCTTGTTGAAAAAATGGTGTCAAATGCATTCAGAGACCAGTTGATCAGATTCATAGTTCCTTTTATTTGGAGATCAGTGCAGCGAGAGTCTTTCACAGACAGTCAAACACAGAGTACCGGCAGGAGCAGAGATAAGGGAGAGGAGAAATATGCAACTGCCTCTGCCGAGAGCAAGAGAGAAAAAGAAAAGTGTCCATAACACCATACACCATAAATGTGTCATGGAGATTCAATGTGTTGCTCTCAGAGGTGTTGGAGAGTTGGCACTTGGTATAACAGAAGTAACAACACTGAAGCAGAGTGAATGTGGAAATGGGCATGCTTCCGATGGCACACTCCCGAAGCATCCAGTCCCACCCTGTATAGGCACTAGGTGTGGTTTAACTGGATGCAATAGTTTTGGTTTCTCGATCAGGCTTGTCCCCACCTGGGCCTGAGAAATGTGACTGCCATCAAGATAATACTTTCAACCAGACTCTACTAGAGCCTGTGCTCCTAGTCCATAGAAAGAGTCATTCCATCAGGAGATTTCAGCTTCCATCAGCATTTTCCCAGAATGCTGTTGTCCCACTGAGGATTCAGTTCTCTCTAGATAAGAGGAATGGTTAGCAGCACACATCAGTCCTTTAATAAATTCATCTCACCGATGACACAAATAAGAAACCTGTACATTGTTAAAATGTCAATGTGCACACTTTATGTATCACACGTACATACAATATATCAATGGGTGAAATGCAAAGATACCATTGGATCTCTCAAAACCAAAAGATTCTCTACTGGGGGCAAGAAAAAGCTGGTACATATGAGGCAGCATGACGTGTAGATGTTATACATCATAAAGCCAAACATTAAATGAAAATCACAAACATAGAACAATAATTACCACAGTTCATTAAGGAATCTCTAATAAAGACACTTATGCAGATCTACGTTTTGCCAATGGCTTAGAAGTTACTTCTACAGTGACATCATCACTTCAACTCTATTCTTCTTGATCCAATTTATTAAAAACACTCCCAGTTATTCAAATCCTTTATTTATAGCTTTTCAAAATTTCCGACAAAAGATCTGAAAAAAAGGTCCAAGAAGGACAACTTTGCTCTGAACATTGGCAAATTAAGATTTAAATAAATAAATTCCTAATATTGCCCAAATTCTTCTCTACTGTATTAGTTCATTTTGGCTTTTTCTGCTAAAAGGTTTTTATTCATTTCATTTAACCCTTCGATTTTATTTATTTATTTTCTTAAATTACTATCTCAAGACTGTGTTATGTTTTCATACAGCCAGTCACCATCAACTATAAGCTAAAAACTTTTAAATGTTCCTTAACGTTTATACTAGATACATTTTGCTTACCCTATTGAGCAGAAGTCTTACAAATTGCATTGATACATTTATTGATTCCACTGACAATTGATTTATCCCATTTCAATTTAATCATTTATATTTGTATTCTTTTGTCATAAGAAAATCATTTTTGCAGTGCATATGTGACAGATCTTTCTACTAATAAACACAATTTATTTCTCCTATTATTGTGCATCGTTCATCTAAGATTGTTTTCAAATATAAATCCCAAATTCCTAAAAACATTATAATAATGTCTTCAATATGTGATTCAGGGTGATCAGTATTTTCTAAATCAGTTTCTTCAAAGTCTTGTTAACTATTACAATTTTTAACGTAACAAATATTTTATGAACCAAAACATCAGTCAAAAAATTTCAAATGTTATTCAACTAATTAAAAAAAGTTTTTTTTATATTTTTGCAAATTGTATAGATTTGGCAAAGATACTGCTTCCCTAATGTTTAATCTATAAAGCTGCAGCCAACCACGTCTCAAACAAAACAATGAGGTGGGTCCCCTGGTAATGACATCTGGGATGAGCATTTACTGGACCCTTCGAGTTTGGGTGAAATAAGACGGCCTTGATGCACCATTGTGATGTAAGTGGCATCAAAATACGTACTTGGGAGGATGCACACTTCTGGATTGGACACGGCTTATATCTGTTTATATGTAGGACTAATAAAACTTTTCAAACGTTTTAATTTGTTTACATTTATTTAATAATTTAGCTAGGGTTGCACGATTTGAAAAATCATAATTGTCGATTTTTAATTACAATTATCACAATTTGATTAATGTTCTAAATAGTTTTATACCACTGTTTGAAGCAACTCTGACAAAATTTTATTTAAAAAATAAAAAAACAACAAGCTGAAAACACTCTTCCTGATATATTATAAGATAAGATTAGATTAGATTTGATTTGTCCAAAAGAAAGACTTGTGTTTCTATCCAAAAATTAGCAAAAGATAAAATAAAAATAACGAATGAAGAAATATGTTGTTGAAATCAAGAACATGAGCTATAAAAAAACCTTTATTAGGTCATGTCAATTAGAAAAAATGGGCATACAGGCTTAAATTATACAGAATTCATAATGGGCAACCATTTAACAGGAACATGTGACACTTGAAAAAGAAACAGTAGAACATATATTAATAAAATGTAAACCAAACAATAAAGAAAGAGCCAGGATGAATGCAAAAAAATAGGAAATTAAAATTCAACATGACACATTAGAATCTATATTAAAATATATTAGTAAAGCATACAAAACAATTTTAACATATCTTAAACATGTACGAATCATAAATAGGATTTAGAGACCCAAAAATATTAGTGTAAGAGCTTTTGCTTTGTGTGAATCATGACCAAACTACAACTCACTAGGTGGCGGTAGTGATAGAAACGCTTGGATTGCAAACCGATAATAAACACCAAAAGAAGAAGAAGAGGCCTACGTAATGACGTAAATGATTTGAAAGTGGCGCGCACCATCTTAGAAGAAGGAAGGTATTCTCGAATGTCTTATTAGCAGGCGGTTGTATTACTTTGTTTTTAATAAAAGAAGCATTGTGGCAGCAGAGCGATTAAAGGCCATGGTACATGGTGCATAATTTGATTTTGGAGCCGAATTTGTTTAGAAACAACTCTGCATGAGCGGCTTTTTTCGGTAAAAGTGGAACTCTACTGAGCTGAAGGTAACGTTAACGATAATGATAACAGTGTTTGGGATCGTTGTTGAGAGCTTGACACAGTAGTTATGTTGCATTCAAATGGCTGTATGCATGTTCATTCCATTTTTGTTTCTGTAATATGCGAAATTTAATTGCATTGTGGTTTAAGTCCGGATTTTATTTCGTCGGGCCTGGAATTCAATTCAGTTCGGACGTTACATTAATAACTGTTCAATGTTTGGTAACCTCTGTGTTCAGCTTAAAAGAACAGTGTGCGTTTAAATAAGAATTTACAATAAAAACATAAGTATTTACAGTCTGTTATATAAATTTAACAACCAGATAAAAAGTGATAATCTCCTTTAAGAACAGTTCTGAACAGTTTCCAAAACACCAATCAGCAGATTTTCATGACCACCGAGTCATTGCGGACGTGCTTTGCATTTTATATCTACTTTTTAAGTTTATATTAAATAAGTATATTAAAACTAAAATGTTCTTGGTGGAGGCTTGATTAGAACAGACTTTTACCAGCGATGTGCTTCAGTTTGACAAAAAAAGAGGCAAAAAGCATCTGAGCTTGATGCCACAGGATATCTCATGTTATTGTCAATGAACACGCCACCAAGCTTAAAGTTAACGAGTGTTGTTTTTGCTTAGAGAACTTTAATTTTGTAGATCCCACATATTAACTGAAATATCAAAACTTACTTGAATTAATGTTGTATTCAAAATCAGATCAAATCTATAATTGTGGTTTTCAGCACTTTTAAGTTTGCAGGGAATGGTATGTTTATTCCCAAAAGTGGATTGTGTGTTATTCACCGTGTGACCCAACTCCCCACCCCCACAATTTTATTTTGATATACAATTATTTTGAGTGCACAAAAGCTTACAGGACAAGTATGTTTTATATAAAATAGATTTATGAAATTTATATGACTAATAATTAGAAATAATTCTCGGTGCATTTAAAGCAGCCCTGCTATAAAAATATAATCTCTTTCATCGCATCCCCGTTTCTGTTTTAGGGAAAGATTTCATGTTGCCTGTGCTTGTAGATGCACTTCCAGAAAAAAAAGTTCTAAAAAGGATAAATGTAAATTTTCCTCAGAATGACCAAAGAGGACGAGAAGGCCATTCCTGTGCGGGTGGCGCTGCGGTGCCGCCCTCTGGTTCCAAAAGAGCTGAATGAAGGATGCCAGGTCTGCCTCAATTTTGTGCCTGGAGAACCACAGGTCTGTTACACTAGATTTCATGACATGCTTTGTTTATTGGTCAGTAATTTGCTTATCACAGAGTGAAAGATATGATTCATTTTTCACCACCGAGATGTTCATTCACAAGTTTTACCTTCGTTCCCTCAAAACAAAATATCCTTCTTTATTATTATTATTAATTCATTAATTAATAATCATATTAATTAATATTATAAATTCAAATACTCAATTGAGAAATCTTGATTGCTACAACTACAACTTCTCAGCACTTTAACACATTGGGATAATGCACAACTTGTAAAAAGTACCTGTTAGTACATACAATACATATTGTTTACTCAAAGACGGGTGTGTATCTTGATGTATAAACTAATTCTGAAAGGGTTCACTCATCTAAATAATACAAACTAGAGAGTTTGGATGTGTAGAGGTTTAGAGGTCAGGGTCAGACGATAAGTGCTACCGATTTTTTAATGCTGATATCACGATGATGAAACTTCATTTTCTGCTAAAATATCATACAAATAAGTGGATGCACAACACTTTTGAACAAACACGATCATTTTTTATTATAACAGTGACTTAAACTGGACAAAATAAATAAATAAGAACAACTTTATAAGTAAAAATTTATTAAAATGAAAATATATTTAACTATAAAAATTACAACCATCAGACAAAACAGAAGAAACATTTATAGTTTGCATAACCATTATAACCATTAAAAATATGCTCTAATTGAAAAAAAAAACATACACTAATATATTCTTTGTTTAGTTTTTAACAGATTGCTTCAAGTTACAAACCAAATTACCATGCTCTAGTAATTAAAATAAAAACGCGTCATGCTGCACAGCTTTGTATCAAGGACAGTGCTAAACCCTTAGACAGGTTTATTATGATAACATATACATGTAGTCATTAATCAGAACACATCACTTCATTATTTATTTAATATTTTACACATCATATCCAGATCACAACAGAAGTTGTTGCTATAGAGCAGCTCTATACTTTGTTGTTAAACTAAATGTATAGTACTTCACTGCTACTGTCTACACACAGCAGGCTGATGCGCGTGCACACGTGCCTGTGTGTTCTCCTGTGAGACGGCTCCACATGCACGCTGATGCACCTGCATGTGTTTGTGTTTCGCATGCACGGACACATTACCGCACGCGCAGACTTGCATGTACAAGCATTAACACATGCAAACATGTGCGCTGATATAGAGCCATTTTGCTCATTGTTGCTAGCTGAATAGAATGAACTCCATTGACTACTCTAGCTTAGCTAACATAGTGATACCAGTGCAATGCTGTTTCTTTTTATCTGTCACTACGTGAAGTAACTCTTATCTGCCAGGGTACAATAAGTTACACATTAACTACACATTGTAGTGCGCTACTTTTATGCGTCCAATAAAGTCACACATTTCTTATCGCGTTAATTTCTGACCTGTAACATGGAAATATAAATCGTATTTTAAGTTACTTTATTCATAACGTGCATTGATGGTAATAGATTAAAAGTTTTTTCCCGCTGAATGGTTCAACTGTATCCGTTTCCCTTGAAGTCGAACGTCCTGTTGAGACCCACTAAAATGTTTGTCGATCCAACAAGAACTAAATTTGTAAACCAAAAACATATTTTTTGAGTGTACGCACCCAGAGAGAATTGCTGCCTAGTTAGGATGCCGCAACATTCGCTGTTATGCTAACCAACCGAGCATTTCACAGAACGCTGATTATTTAAATATTTGATGGTTTATTAACTTTATCTCATGCAAACCGCACGAGAGCTTATCATACACAGACACTGAACTGCGTGAAGCATGTCGTTATTTCTACATGTTTCAAGTGGATTATTAGCACTCATTAAAGTGATGAGACTTAAACAGAACTCGCTGATGCACTATTCATAAACCGCAGTATGATCTCTCTATTCATAAAGTAGAATGGTATGTAAAATAATATTCCTCTTTAAAAGTAACACCCAAAAGAGCACACCATAAGCGATATTTGATTGTAACAAAAAAAATCTTAAAATGCATTTCATTTAGCCGTCAGAAGCTGTGACGCATCAGTTTGAGCTGTAGTGCTTTTTGGCATTCATTTCAACTAATGAATCAAGCATTAATTTAAAGCAAACAATAAGACTAAATATTGTATTGATATGTGTTCAACTATTCATACTTTTACAGTAATTAAACAAATGTGTACATTAAGAAGTACTGAATCAGCTTCCACTCTTCTGTTTCAGGTGATCGTGGGAAATGACAAAGCTTTCACTTTTGATTATGTGTTTGACCCCACAACTGAGCAGGAGGAGGTTTTCAACACTGCAGTATCTCCTTTGCTCTCAGGGCTGTTTAAAGGTTTGCTCAGACGCCATGGGCTAGTTGTTAATCATCCTTTGGAATTCAGTTTCTCATACTGGCTACATTCACCAGTTTGTCTGTGGAGAACCAACCACATTCTACTCACTGTTTCTCATTTTTCATTCTGTTTCAGGGTATCATGCCACGGTTTTGGCATATGGGCAGACAGGCTCAGGAAAGACCTTCTCCATGGGTGGCACATACACCTCTCAGCAGGAAAACGAGCCCAATGTTGGTGTGATTCCACGTGTTATTCACCAGATCTTCAATGAAAAAACCAAGCG
The DNA here is from genome assembly GCA_007224835.1 of Danionella cerebrum. Lineage (NCBI taxonomy): Eukaryota > Metazoa > Chordata > Actinopteri > Cypriniformes > Danionidae > Danionella > Danionella cerebrum. The sequence goes on from SRMA01027001.1 coordinate 63,111, forward strand.
TACAGACAGTGAATTCATGTTGGCAGTGTCTTACCTTGAGGTACAGACGCACCTGTCCTTTCATTGATAAAATACCTAACTTCAAACATTCTCTCGCAGCAGTTTGAAAAATGTGGAGTTGTTATGTGAAGTGCCTCCTTATCATCTCTCTGTTTAATGTGATGGATTTTCTTGGGCAGAGATGGACACCTGTGCTTTTATGTGTTTCGCTCGTTTCTCATTTTTTATATAAATATAAATGGAAAACAAATATATTAACATTGAGGTTTAGGCACAGGCGGTTGCCCGTTCAGAGAAGGTGTCTGCTCGATCAGTCCTTTCTCGTTTCCCTGCATAAAAGTAAAAATAAATTATCTTAAAAGTAATGTTTTATATGTTCCTTGCTCTAATAACGAACGAATGTCAGTGTTGAGCGTTCCTTTCTTCTGCGTCATGCTCTTCACACGTTGCCTCAATCACAAGAATTCACTATGACCAGGCTCCTGTAAATGGTGTCTATTTATTTGAGTCATTGTTGTTCATTATGTGGAGTAGATAAATAACAGTGTTTGTAGTAAATTAGTGAGTAGTTGGATTGTCTTACATCCTGCACATGAGAACTGTACTGCCCGCACCCCTGTCCACTCCATATATATATATATATATATATATATATATATATATATATATATATATATATATATATATATATATATATATATATATATATATATATAAAATAAATAAAGGCATATAAAATGCATGTATTTTTGTGTGAATTGGACAAATAACAATAGGAAACACAAAACGAAATAGTCCCCAACACCAAAGGGAATCGGTTTAGTGTAGATAGTTATTTTGCATTTAAAAAAAAAAGTTATTTCCGTTAATGTGTGTGTGTGTGTTTTTTTTTTTTTTTTTTTTTTTTTTTTTTTTTTTTTTTTTAATTAAAAACACAACAAAGAGTACCCATAAGAGTTCCGTTAATGTACCGGATCGATAAAAGTAGTAATATCATTAAAACCTTAACGATACCCTTGGTATCAAATTCTGATCAAAAAATCAAATCAGCTGGACACACAGACACGGACTTAACCTGCTTAAAAGGAATTTTAAATCCGGAATGTCTCCGTGTTAAAAGTTACAATTAATTTGTCAAAGAGCATGTCTCTGTTCTTTGTATAGTATAAATGTGCAGCTCAGTAATGTTTTTACTTTGGATGACCTTATGTTTGATCCTGTCTGAACTGATTTTTTTATTTGGGGGGATCTGAAAATCATGAATAAACCTGAATTTCTTTTAAGTAAAAAATTCCGTAAATTCTAAACCATTGTTTTCATCTACATTTTGCCCTGATTATGTTTGTGTGATTCTGTATTTGTGATATTTGTTTTTTCAATTTTAGATTTATAATGAAGAGATTTTGGATCTCCTCTGTTGTTCGAAAGAAAAGCCGGTTATTAGCATCAGGGAGGATCCAAAAGATGGCATTAAGGTGGGTCTAAGTAAACCTAATTTTGCATGTTCTGATTAAATTGTTGTAATACTCGCATTTCCTTCTCTTGAAATAAAGGCACTAATTGCCTCAACAATAACATAAAAACCACGATCTAGTCATAAGATTGTAACAGAATAATGTTTTTAATTTAATGTTGTTCTGACATTGACATTACCTTTACTCGCTCCTGAACAAATGCATATCGTTGTAGATCGTGGGGCTGACTGAGAGGTCTGTAAACAGTGCTCAGGACATGGTAGGCTGTCTGGAGTTGGGGAACTCTGCTCGAACTGTTGGTTCCACCGCCATGAATGCTGCCTCCTCACGTTCCCATGCCATCTTTACAATTTCCCTAGAGCAAAGACGCGGTGGAGACAAGTATGTGATCATCCTGCTGAGATCTTTCTATTCTAGCCTCGACTGGTATCAAATGGCATCATTGTCTGTGGGTTTATGCAAGCAATGTTTACTTGGCACCAGTTGTCACTCTTGGAACTCTTCTGGACCTGGTTCGCATTAAACAGGTGTTAAATGAGCAGTTTAAGCTCTTTACTGACTGCTGACTGATGTGCAGCTGAATGTGTATTGAAGTGGCCTTCCCCTCAGTTTGGAAAAACTAATGTAAAAAGGTGGTGTGGCAAGTCATGAGTTAATACAGTAGCAAGAAGTGGATTTGCATAAAAAATACTTTTTTTTTTCTGTTGTCCTATTTATCCAAGCACCATCTCCATCCATTATTTTCCGGTAGATGTGTTGCATATATGCATCATTAGGAGGGGTGTAACGGTTCACGGGGATATATTGAACCGTTTCGGTGCGGCCTGTTCGGTTCGGTACGCTTGCGTACCGTTTTGGTACATTTTTTTTTTATTAAATAATATAAATGTATTATTAGCGATATTAAGAGCAGCAGAACAATGTTCCTAGGCGAGTTTCCGCACGGACGCTATTGAGTGACGCACAGTAGAGCTGCACGAATAACTGAGAAATGGCAACAGCGAAAGAGAAGCCAGAGCTTGAAGATCCTCCCACCTCACTACGGTCTCCTGTTTGGGAACACTTTGGCTTCTCTGTTAAAATACATAACGGGGATAGACGAGTGGATAAATTTAAAGTTGTATGCCGACATTGTTCCACGGAGATTGGGCAGGCAACACATCTAACATTTTCTACTGCTGGAGATATTATAACCAGATATATGCTCTCTTCAGAAAATGTGGATAGGTTAATCTTTTTAGCCAAAAATTCACATAATGTAGTAAGTCTTAATTGGAATTATATTTATTATAAAGTGCCATTGCAACAGAATCACAGAGTAAATGCTTTTTCCACAACCGTTTGGCTTGTAATTATAAAATATTTTCAAATTCTTTAACCTTATTGTATTTAAAGAGTAAGACATGATTTTTTTTTTTTTTTATTAGAATCAAAAGTTAAATTTTCCAATTCAAGAAGCTCCAATTTTTCACAGTTAGACACATATTGATCTGATTATTTAGAGTTTACAGTTTTAATGTTGTCAAACTCCACAAAATGATGAGTTTGTAACAAATTTCTTTGCAGAACTGACGTCATGCTGTCCAAACTTCATTTAGTGGATCTGGCCGGATCTGAGCGACAGAAGAAAACAAAAGCTGAGGGTGATCGGCTCAAAGAGGGTGAGTGTTGGAAATCTTTGCTTATTTAGCCTCATTTTCTGAAAGGCATGATGATCTAAAGATCTCACAATTTCATTACCAACTAGTGTGCAGTGCACTTTGGGTTTGATCATGCTGTTTTGAAACGTAACAGGAACATGGTGAAGAAAACATGGTGTTTCTGAGAGCCGAGGCACTGATTACAAGTTTTACATGTAAAACCTGCTTCGACATACGAATTGTTCGAGATATGAACGTCACGCTGGAACGCATTAATCTCGGGGTACCACTGTAGTTCTATTGCAAGTGAATTCAAGCACAAATTAGTACAGTGGTACCCCGAGATTAATCCGTTCCAGGGTGGCTTTCGTATCTCGAACATTTTATTTTCAAAACTGACTTACCATACTTGGTAAGTATATGTATATATTTTAAAATATGTTTTAAAACTTTTTATACCAAATACAACATATAGGCGTGAAATAACCTTTGCTGTTGTCTTGGCTACAAACAAAAAAAAAAAACAGAAGCATTTTTAAATCCAGACTTGAACGATGGGAAAATATTAGGGACTTTTTCGAACACAGAGCAAATGTTGGTGTCACACGTTACAGACACAGCTGCTGTAGATACAGGTTATGGTTTGTTATTACAACCCATATGTATGACCAAAATAATGACCATTATTTTTTAGATATAGCATTGTGCTCTGCCACTCTCTCATTATCACTTGCACCAAGGATGTGACATCACAGTTTGATCAGACTGTTGTATGTTTTTCTACTTCAATTGGGAGTGTGACTCCAAATCCAGACCTGCGTGGTTTAATATATTTGATTTCCAAATTCCAATGATAATTTTTCTGTGATTTTGCTGTTCTCACATTTGACTAAGTATTTAAAAACACTTTCATTTATTCAAACCCAGAATGTAATTATTTAGATTTTTCTTTATTTTGTAAGGCTTTGTCTAAAAAAGTCTTTTAATAAAAACAAAATAGTGTCTTGTTTGTGTTACACCTCAATAATTATATTCGTCATACATCAGGAATCAGCATCAACCGAGGATTGCTGTCTCTTGGGAATGTGATTAGTGCGCTGGGAGACGAGAGCAAGAAGGCAACGTTTGTTCCTTACAGAGATTCCAAACTGACTCGTCTGCTCCAGGGTAAGAGCACTTCAGCGCTGCTTAAAAACTGTGCTAAACTCCCTTTGCCGCTAGCTGATCACATTTAAATGTGTGACTCTGCACATGGCAGTCAGTGCTTGCTAAGAGCTGACTTTTTTTATTATTCAATCTTTTGATTTTTCTGATGTATAGTTCTGCTTAAAATGTATTCTTCTTAAAATTCCTCTGTCGTTTTATGTCTGTTTAACGCAAATGTTTCAGTGTGCTCTGGCACAAAATGTGTTTTGTTCCATGGCTTGCTCATGGTATTTAAGTATATTTTCTCTTGATTCAGATCATACCGCAAGATACTTTGAGATACCCAGCCCTATTAATAAAATGTTAAATGCTAGTACAAAATGAATCGCCATCTACTGCTCAGATAAATTAAAGGAACCACCAGTTGTTGAAGGTAAAATTGGTGTATCGCTGATGATTAAACCCCGGTGTGTCTCTCTCCTCCAGATTCTCTCGGAGGAAACAGCCATACTCTGATGATCGCATGTGTGAGTCCGGCTGACTCGAATATCGAAGAGACGATCAACACTTTGCGCTATGCTGATCGAGCCAGAAAGATCAAGAATAAGCCGGTTCTCAATGTGGATCCCCGAGCAGCTGAGATGAAGAGACTCAAACTCCAGGTACCACACTTACATCAATGTTTTTTTTAGTGCTTTATTCCTACTCCACAAGAAAACCTACAAGAACCAATCTAGCGGTCACTGCGGAAGGTCAGAGGCACACTGTGCTTTATATTTCCTTTTATAAACTGAAATACTACAGGTGTTGTCATAACTTCTGTTCAAACATCATTTCAAACTATGTACTTTTAAAATATTAATTAATTTAACTCTATCTGTAGTTATTTGCAACAAATGCTAAAAGCACTAGGAGGAGGGTAAAGTAGCGCTAGCCTCAACACTCTAAACCTCGTCAGTCACCTCAAACATAACCAATGCTTTGACATAACCAACGCTTTGTTGTTTGAAGACCTCAGGTTACTAAAAACATTAGCAAGCGCACCACTAAGAATCCAACAGGTCTCGCAAATAACCGTGAGACTCTTGACAAAATGAAACTGTTTGCCAGACATGACTCATGGTATAAGGCTATTGGCAGTTTAATAATTGAAATGATCGCTTGACGACCAGCCCTCCACCCTCGTTGAGGACGGAATATTTTCTGGTCAGAAAAATCACTTGGATTCATATGCCGGTTCATATGCCGAGCCATTGATGCTTTTAGATGCGTGTCTTCCATCCAAATGTGACTTGATCGCATTCATACTCTGATAACAACATGAAGCACATTGGACTTGTGAAGGCTGCACTGTAAATATGATGAGCCTGACTGCGCAGTGGATCAATACAGACTTTTAACCCTACAGAGCGGTGCTGCATTCCCAGGAGCTTTCGGGTTCACACACAGATACCCTAGTTCACCAGAAATTTGAAGCCATGCTGTTGCGGTGGAACATTAAACAGGAGATGGTGCATTTTGTTTTAAGAGACAATGTACGTAACATGTTTGAAAAAGTCTATTGGTTTGGTTATCGCATCTGTCTTAAAATGTTTTTACCTGCAATAAGCTATATGAGACACAAAAGCAATTTTCACAAAAGCAATCACATCTATCATGGAAAAGGAAATTACTCGTCCAAAATGGACTATTCTACTGAATACCCGGACATAGAGGACTTGTGGTAAAGGAAAAGGCAGACCAGGCAGCGAAGTCTGCTAACACACAATCACAATCAGCTCTAAAGCAGGAATCAAATAGTTTCATTCTGAAAGAATGGGATCAACAGCACAGAAACATCATGTAGTACACCCGGAAATAGATACCCCATACCATGAACCAGGATCAAGGAAATAACAAGTTATATGCCGAATATGACTGCTCAGTTTTTCCTTCTCAATAGAGAAATAGGCCCTGAGTGCAGCTTATACTCGTCCTGGATCACAAGGCCAATTCCAAAAGACTCAGAACTTCAAGGAAATGTTTGAAATGCCAAATGGAATCCTGAACTTAATATCTAGAACTATTCTGGGAAGCTACTGATTAGTTGAAGAAAGTAAAAGTGGATGCTTTTCTAGCTATGAAATAATCGCAGATGGTGTCTTGGCCTTAAACAAACAAACAAACAAACAAACAAAAAATATAATTCTGAGTTTGAGGCATTTAATGCAGCCTATGCCAATATTTCTATTATGCTTCATCTGTAATTGTGACCTTTTGCCGACATTCTTTTGTTACGGTGACTCAAAATTTTGCAGTCTTGAGTGTAGGGCTAGGTCATAAAAGAACAATATGTATCGAGATAGACATGTGATCGACATCAATAAAAATGTGTTCGATAAAATGTATGTTTCGCAATAGAGTTCACGTGGACGCAGCACGAGAGCTCAAGCTTATAGAGTGGCGAAGCGGGGAGTCAATCCAAATGATGGTTATACTTCACCCTGTGGATGCAGAATATGCTCGTTGCAATTAGTGCAACGGGATTTTTTCTTCTGTCAAACAAAGTGCATTTTGTACTGACAGAGAAATGCCAAGCTTCTACTTCATCATCCGTACCTCAGGTATGCTGTGTTAAAATAACGACGGTCTCTCTAAATAAGTATTAAAATATTCAAATAAAAAATAAGTAAAAAAATATTAGTTTTTTTTCTGCAGTAGCTTAAATCAGTAGTTCTGAAACTTTTTCTAGTCACATACCTCCTGCTACCATTGGCTAAATAAGATAATGGCTAAATTATAATGGTAAACAAGTATGTTTTATAAGATTAAATTCAATTACATGTTCAATTAAATTTAAATGCCACAATTTGGCAGTGAATCACAGCTTTTCCAGAACATAGAAATATTGTAAAAACAGGGTAATCATTTTTAACAGGGTTATTCTCACGGTCTTGGTCTCTCTTTCTATAGCTGCTGGTAATTCTTTCTCTCCGCTCTGTCACACGTAAAGCATGCGCTCAGATTGTATGCTTTTTATGGTGATGTTTTGGATGCAAAACCATTAATCTAAATGTCGGGATGCTTGTTGTTTCTCAATCATTAAGAGGATTCATCCGGACCTCCCCTTTTCTAGCGCAGTAGCGTGATTAGGCACAAGCAGAGCCTAAAGCACCGGCGCCTGCCCAGTAATAATAAATAATGTTTGCTTTTAAATAAGTTTACAAATTTGCGTGAGTCCTGGGAATAGTTGGACTCTCTTGCATCCTTTGCTTAAGAACTGTACCACCCGCACCCACATGAGTCTTAAAAATATCAATAGTTATCAATATCGACCGAAATGAGTGACTTCTACTATTGTGCCACAGTTTTTAGCCATATTGCCCAGCCCTAGTTCAGTGTTATCCCTTATGCGGTCCTTCATACGCGGCAACAGCATTTTCTGCTGCACCAATAACACAGGGCTGCCCGCGGATGTGCCTGACCTTAAATTGGTGCTATTAAACGTGGATATTGGCCGATATATAAAAACATAGCAAATATCGCTGCAATAAATCGGTCGACCTTATAATTAAAATTATACGACAGGAACGTATAATTTTTTTTTGCTTATGGTTTTGAAACTGTCACTTTCAAACCACGATTGACTTGAAACTGGTTATCATCCCATGCCTACTCTGTATGCACCAGTGTGTGCCAATCAAAGCGGCTGTTTTAAATTAACTTGGAGTAACGTAATCCAGCTATTGTTTAACTTTGATTTCAAATATGTGTAGGTTTCAAAAAGGTTATTAGTTTTGACAATTTTGGTTTTTAATGAACGTTACAAGAGTTATGATGCATAATTTACAAGCTTATTTAAAGGAAAATGTGCAGGCGACTATCGGTTTCATTTTTGGCCGTCACCTCACGATCAGGACTCTGCTGTATCTTGTAGCGATATGTGAAATTGGGACGTGTTATCAAAGATGCTGATAGTGAGCTTCTTTAACAGCTTTTAAAGTACAAACACATTCAGCAGTGAAGGCATTGTTTTATGCACTTTTCATTAATATAAAGAGAACACTGGCAGAGAATACCCTGTTCAGTGTGGTAGCAACCACAACAACTGTTACATGGACCATTCTTTTACAAAATGGTTATAAGCTTATGCAGCATTGAGTACCATACAAATGAATTGTAACAACGGTCAATACTATACTAATAATATTCTTCTCCTTTTAGGTGCAAGAGCTTCAGGTGATGCTGCTTCATGCTCGTGGTGGCGTGGCTCCGGTGTTGACTGAGTGAGGGCAACAACTCTATTTACGATGTATTTTTAATAGGGTTTTCAAGGATTTATGTGAGGTCATTCAAACCGTTTAGCCCTGGCAGATATCAATTTGCATGGTCCCAAATAAAACACATGAACTCTGTCATGTGCGAAGCTGCAGTCCCCCACTGCCATTGCATGACATACAAAACCCCTTAAAACTAAACTCGTTACACCATTGATGAGAACCATAAGCTCTGTCATTGTACAGTTTAGGAGTTGAGCATTCCTGGGTATGTTGTGTCTCCTATATTAACAATAGAAAGAAGAGGAGGTATAAGAATCAACACTACAAACGTTTTCTCACCTTCTCCAATTGCTATTTCAGTGATTCGAGTGTTTTTCCACATCAATCTAGTCAAGCCGGAGCACCGTACATTCAGTTTCAGTTAACATTGTTTTTTACTGCAGTAAAACGCAATGTGAGCGAAGAAAACACAGAGCAGAACATAGAAACTGCTTTGCTAGCACAGGCCGGTTACACACTGAGAAAGCGAAAGGCTTGACACAGAGCATAAACCTTCTTTAGTCTCAGACGTCTTGCATCCACAAAGATAAGTGTGTGATGTATTTTTTTGCACTTAACTGGATTTCCTGAAACACGGAGTTCAAAGTTTACAGCATACACTCTTCAAAAGACTGCTTTCGGTAGGTATTGGGGACAAAAAGGGATGTTTTGACTGATCCTAGGAATGAGGATGAGCTAAGGTTCTGTTGGCACGGGTTTAGATTTAGCCAAGGTTGCGGTGCCAGATGTGATGTGTTTTGAGATGGTCATTAATGGTCTGATGCATCGTCTAGTTTCATTAATATATGTGTTTGTGCTGTAGGTCCGAGCCTGGGGAAAACGTTTCAAATATCCTCGAGCACAATCGCTGTTTGCAGGACGAGAACAACAAGCTGAGTCGAGAGCTGAGCGAGGCTGTGGGACAGACTGCTACCATGTTCGAGAGGATCATTGTGGTTTGTCCTTTCTGTACTTAATTGTCCTTTTCATTTACTTAATCCTTCTTTAGCTGTTTTTTTTTTTTTTTTACCATTTAATTTCCCTACACCTCATTCAGACAGGGGATGTGATTGCATCAATACTTTCTTGATTTTGAACAAGACGATTTTCTTTTTCGATCATTCCCTTTATTTTTAGCAGTGTTTCCTTGCTTTCTTTTGATTATGCTTCATTTGCTTCTTTTGTTTGCATTCAGATTTGTTTTTGACAACCATCTTAGATTTAGTCTTAGTCTTTTCGACTAAAATTTGACTTAAACTAAAAAGCATTTTAGTCACTTCTATTTGTGATAGTTTTAGTCAACAAAAACTCAGAAAGGTTTTAGTCTAGTTTTGTCAAAAAAGTAAAGTCTTAACAAATTTATTTAGAAATTACAGTAATTAATGGTAAGTGTCACACATAAGTTTGACATCTATATATTCGGTCTGTAAGTTTAACACATTGTGAGCTTGCAGATCAGCTATTTTCACCAATAATTCCAATGGTTTTTTTTAGACATAAAAGGTTTCCACCCAACTGCACATTCTTTCTGATCTAATGATTGTGCATTACACACAGATAAAGTGGTAATAGTGGGATCAATGTTCATTACTCCAAAAACAAAAACATTCTACTTCAGCAATTGTGGCTTTTATTTCTCAAAATTTGTAGTACAAAAGTACAATGAACATGCACATGCCTAAAGTATGAGTGATGGATGAGGAACACATATGGTCAGCTTGGCCTTGTCTGCCAGTGCAATTAAGATGCATATTATTTGTGAAAACAGACATCATACAACCCCAATCTATCTTTAACTTGTGCAAACAATATAATAAAATAATTAAAGATTCCTGGGGTACAGTGAGGTAGGTTGTAAGTTATACCAGAATGTAAACAATCTGCTAAAGTAATGCAGCAATGAAATAAAGCAATGAACTGACGTTAGTGCAACAAAAGCTAACTTGAGCCTGAAGTTAGTAGCCCATTTGCGGCAAGAGTATGTTGAAAAATTACAAATTTATAAACTTATTATGAAATTTATCACGAGCCGATTGTCGAGTAATGTTACGTAGGCTATACGATCTGTTAACAGCGCTTGTAACTTACCTTCAAAAAAAATGTCCTTGTGGTGAGCCTTCAGGTGCTGCTTAAGGTTGCTCGTATTTTTTTCCACCTACTTAGTGGCCACATTTGTCACCATCTTCCTTCACAATACACTCTGTTTTATTATCTGCTGGCTTATATTTAAAATACACCCATATGTCGTCTCTACGTTTGTGATCACCAAGCCCCTGTGTTGTGTCATTGTTGACTAAAACAACACTGTTTGCATTTTAATATCTTGGGTTTGCCTTGTTTCCCCTTCCTTGCTTTGCCAAGCTTGATCCCTTTCTTTTCTAACATTTTCCTTTCATTGCTTTAATATTTTATTTTACTCTTTTTGGATATTTTACGCATCCCCCTTCCTTGAGTATTTCCTTAGCTCCTTTCCTTGCTGGTTGTCCTGTTTGTTTTTCACTTTTCTGCCGTTCTGTACTGATGTGTTTGGCACTTCAAGATCTTTGTCTTGAATAATTTCCCATAATTTCTTTAATGTTTCTTTATCGAAGTACTTTTTCTGTTTAGATGGAGCAAACTAATGAGAAGCTGCAAAGCAAACTGGATGAGTTGAGGCAGCATGCGGCGTGAGTATCAGCCTCAGGAAACCATTATTTCTTTGAGAAGACCCCACCTTGAAGGGATTTTGTGTGTGTGACAGATGTAAAATAGATCTCCAGAAAATGGTGGAGACTCTGGAGGATCAGGAGCTGAAGGAGAATGTCGAGGTGATCCAGAGCCTCCAGCAGCTTATCCTAGAACTGCAGGTACATGGGCTATGGTTAAGGCCTTTTATGTTTTGATTGAGCCCGTGCTTCTTAAGCTGTGGAATCTCTTGAATGTCATTATGTTGCTATATCTTTTCAGATTGGTGCCACTAAAGACATTCTGGGAAATCTCTGAGAATGCTGGACCATTTTCTATTGACTTAATATGGGCTCAAACTTTGGAAACTATAATACACGTGTGGAGGTTATTAGTCTGCGCACAAGCATTGTGATCACTGTGCAAAAGTATTTGAAAATCAAGGGAAAAGAAAACAAAAATATCTAGATATTAAATAAAAACATCATAATGAAATGGGGGCTTTTTTATGTAGATCATAGTAGCGTAAACTTTTTCTTACATCACTGACTGCTCCCTAGCAACCAAACTGTTTACTCTAGCCACCAGAATTTCTTAAGTTTATCTCAGCTTTGGTAAATGATAGACATGGGGCTTAGTTTATTTCAGACGCATTATATATAGGGACATTATATTATGTCACTGACCCCTAAACTTTTCAGCCTAGCAACCAAATCAGCAGATGTATAACCTTTTAAGGACATTGATTCCTCCATAGCAACCAGACTGTTTAACCAACTGATTTAAAAGCTATAGCTCAGCTCAGGAGGATTGTTGATTAATGGGTAAAGTTTATAGCACTCGACGTCACATGGGGTACATTTTTAAGAGCAAAGATGCAAAGGCACCTATTGTTACCGTTTCTTTGTCGTCGTCTTCTTCTTCTTATTGTTATTGTTACTACTCTTCTTCCACTTCCGCCAAGCATCTATGGCAACTCTATGAACCGATGGTGGGAACGTTTTGAAATTTGGTAAACTTCCTGCCAGACCACAGATCTACAAACCAATTTTGGAATTATTATCTCAAACTGTCTAGCCCCACCAGTAGGCCAATGTTGCACGCACTTTTTCACTAATAACTTTTGAACCCCAAGTCGTATAGACAAAATTCCACTTTTCCCTGGTTCATTGGCTCAAGCCGAATCGGCTTTGTGATTTTGGAAAATTTATGATGTCATTTTCCGCCATGAAAATTTTTACACCATTTTCAATTTTGAAAACCTACTTTTGCAAACTCCTCCTTGTCCCTTCATCCCATTCACACGAAATTGGGAACAAAGCAGTTAGTGTCCATGGCGACTAAAACTTCTTATTCGTCAAACCTTTTTGAATAATTGAATTATTAGCGAATGATCCTTGCGCAAAACTCTCCAAAATGTTTTTAAACTTTTTTGCAATGCTTTAGACTATTTACACCAAACTTGGAATATGTTGTATCACCTATGTTCTGAGGTTGCACAGTGTTTAGTTGCTCTGCCCCCTTGTGGTCAGGAGTTATACAAATTTTGGCATTTCGGCCTGTATCTCCTAAGCAGTCTGTCCAAAAATCATAAAATTGATCTTAACACGTTTGGAGCATCACACAGACTCGAACCATGTCCATTTTTACTCTGCCTGCCATTTTAAGTGTCAGCTATTTTGAATTATGAACAGTTCTGAGAGCTGTTGATGCCCTGAAGAGACTCAGCGCCATCTTGTGGTCAAATGATATAAACGAATTTTGAAAATTGCTAATAACTTATGCTAGCTTTAGCTTCTTGTCAAAAATCCCACATAGTTTTTTCCCTTGAGTTGAGCTGAGAACATAGATATAAAATTTATCATTGTTGATTGAACTTGCTGTCTGCCATATTGAATTAGCTCTAAACCTTACTTTTTCGACAATTCTCACCAAATTTGAATCGGAACATCCTTATACCTTGATGGCAAAAAGTTATTTGGATCATGTTGATTAGAGTTACTGTTTTCAATAAGAGCCATGACTATTTAGATGGCATTGTGCCAAGTGGAGTCCGAAGCTGTATCTCAGCAACTTTTGGGCATATTTTTCAAAACATTTGTTGTGAGCCATCAGTACCTAAAGCTGACCCCAAAACACAAGCTACTAAGAGCGCCACCTATTGGTCAAAAAAATCATAATTTTTAATAGTGCTCAATTAGATTGGTTTTATTTTACCGTGTCTTGAATCAATTTCACATGTCTTTGACTTTCTGTTTGATGGTGCTTCTGCTCATGGTTTGCCTTCTGGCAGCTTGGCCCTGCTTTACAACTTGCATTTATATTTTTAAATAGTTTTAATCTCATTTTACAAGCCAAAGAACAAAATTTGTGAAATCATTGTAGTTTCTGAGGAAGCCTTTAAAGGTATTGGCCATTAGATATTATTTTTTATCTCAGACTAGGCATCATCAAAGGATTTGGTTCAGTTTTTTTTTAATATGCTGTTCTGGCTTAGATGCATTTACAAGAAATCTCACACTAATCAAATTTAGTAAACTAGCTTACCACAGTGAATTATACAATGTACCTAAAATCCAGTGTTTTGTTTTAACAGAGGGAGAGCATGGGGATTGCGGCCACCCTTGATGCCATGGCTTCTGGAAATGCTTTCGTACCGGAGGCAAATGAATTCTCCACAACTGCTGCTGCCATTCAACTGGTGTGTTAGTAATACATCAAATTAGTCATTTTCACAGACCAAATCACCGTTGAGAGTAGTTTTGTTTTATTTATTTTGCCACTTAGTTTTAGTTTAATGGCTTTTTTTTTATATGCACCATATTACCAGACGTATTCCCTCACCCGCCCAACTAATCAATTTCAAATATTCCAGTCTCTTCCATGACCATCTGTTTAAAATTCAGCTAGGGCTAGGCAACCTGAGTCGATTAATTGAAGATTTAAGATCGATTATATTTATTTTTTATTATAATTTTTATTTTTGCTCATAGTTTATAGAAGTTTTGGTCACATTTTACATGAGAAATGATTTCACTGTGAAGTGAGATTTTAAAATGAAATTTACTGTACTTGATAAAAAAAAAAAATAATAATTGAAGGAAACTCCTAATAGTTTACTATCAATGACTCATGTGACTCCAGACATTGTAGTGTTTTTTTAAAGGAAAAAATAATTGAAAGAGTCGACCTGGAAAAATTTGACCGATTATAGCTTCTGGATGGCATTTATTAAGATTAATCACCCAGCTCAAACAAAGAAAACCCAGCCTTTACCCCAGTTTTTAAAAATCAACTTTTTATAACAAGAAACCAAAGCAAATCCGTCCTCTTGGATTGCGTATGAAATCACACCTGGAAAACCTCAAAATTGACTACGAATCATTGGTACAAACGCACTTGTGCAAAATTCCACCGTGGGACCAACAAAAACCAAATATTCACATCAACTTAGGAAACGAACAAAAATCGAAAACACACCCAAATATCTACCACCAACGACTACTGGACTTCAGGGACAATTTCCCAAACCACATCACGGTATACACAGATGGATCAAAATCTGGAAACAAAGTGGCTGCAGCCTTCACAACAAAAGGGCATGAACAAGGAGTCCGTATCTCAGACCACAGCTCAGTTTTCACAGCAGAAGCAAAGGCTTTACTGATGGCACTACAGTTCATCCAAACCAGAACCCGGAAAGAATACCTCATCATTTCTGACTCCAAATCATGCCTCGAGGCACTGGAAAACAATGAGAAAAACCACCCAATAATAACAGAAATACTAATTAAACTGGCATATCTGAGAAGAAAATCTTTTCACATACTCTTCTACTGGATACCCGGACACATTGGAATTCCAGGAAATGAACGAGTGGACCGCATCGCCAAAGCCTCTATAAAACAAGAACTAACCCTATGCCAGATACCAGCATCAGATTTAAAACCATTGCTCACTTCTTACATTGGAAAAAGATGGCAGACTGAATGGAACCAGTGCATCAAAAATAAACTATATGAAATAAATCCTAACATTGGAAAGAAACAAACACAATTCAACAATCGATGGGAACAGGTCATTTATACAAGATGCAGAATTGGACACTCTAGGCTCACGCACCAGTTTTTAGTAACTGGAGATAGTCGAGCTGAATGCCACTCATGTAAAGTTCCTCTATCTATAAAACATATTCTAGCTGACTGTCCTTTTTTAACCCCCATCAGAAAACAATTTTATTCTTCTACAACTCTAGATCACATTTTTAATCAAGTAGATCCAAATATGGTATTAAAATTTCTAGGAAGAGCTGGTTTTAAACATTTTATCTAATTCAATAACTTAAATTGCTCTCGCCCTGGAAATAGCCATAGAAGCTGGAAGGGCGTTTAAAAAACAATGAATGAATGAATGAATGACCCAGCTCTAAATTGAGCATCGAACAAATGGCTCTGTAGAACTGTGATGAGATGCCCCCTGTGCTAGGACTTTCTGCTAAATATTACATATTCATTCTTCATTCATCACATAAGATGACAATACAGCATCATGACAACAGAAATCTCACAAATAGTTCCCATCCACATCGGCCTAGAAAATCACAGGTTTTCATTTGTTTAAGAAAACTGTAAAAATAAGTATTTTTGGGCAGATTATCCCAAATGGGATCCATTATTTAACCTGATGTTTTTTTATGTTATTCAATCTGTTTGTATCTACTCTAGGACGGTTTTTCAGAGGTAGATGTTGCTAAACCTCAGGACAAAAACTCTCCGGAAGCTTACACGGCCCAGCATGCACTACGGCAGGCGCAGATGTCCAAGGAGCTGATCGAGCTAAACAAGGTGCTTGCCCTGAAGGAGGAGTTTGTCAAGAAGATGTGCCAGAACGACAGTCATCTGGATCCCATGCAAACACAGCATCAGGTCAGGCTCAAATTACCATTTGGCTTTGTTTTTGTTATTTTAATTTGTATTATTAAGATATTTTTTTTACTAAATGCTAATACAGTGGTTCCCCAAGATTCGAAATTAATCCGTTCCAGGGTGGCTTCCATATCTCGAACATTTCGTATGTCGAAGAATGTTTTACATGTAAAACGCCTAATCTGTGCAATGGCTCTCAGAACCAACAGTATGAGTAGATAAAAATGGAAAACCAGAGGTTTAATTAATCCTTAAATCTACACATTGTAATAAATGATAATAAATCACAATGAAAATATGTGAACCCTTACCATGAGACTGAAGCAATGTGTCAGAGGAGGTGGAACGGATGGCAGAGAACATTACGATACTACGTATGAAAGTTAACTTTCACAAGATATTTAATGAATTACAAACACCAATACAGTTTCAAACACTGAGCGTGTGAGAAGGGATGGAGAGAGACGCTTCTGGGAATGCATCACAGGGTTTCTTTAACTTGCACTACAGAGCAGCACTTTCCACGTTATAAATGCTATTTCTTTTACGACATCTTGACTAACATTTGTTATCATACATTATTGGTAAACTATACATAATGTTTCACTCCATATAAAACTGATTTAAAGCATATCAGTCCCTTTTAGCATTGTCTGCAATGGGAGAATTGAGTGCCAGGACCTGGAAGCGCAGTGCGACGTCAGACTAAACAAACGGATAATAGAGCAGAACTGTTGGTGTTTTGCCTATCTTGGAATTTTTTTCGTATCTTGAAGCAAAATATTTCCCGTGATATCGTATCTCAAACGTTTCGTAACGCTAAGTGTTTGCATCTCGAGGTACCACTGTATTTATATGGAGGATGTGTTCTTCCCCTTTTCACTGTCTCTAGGAGAATGTTCACAGTCTGCAGGCAGCGGTAGGTTCTTTGCAGAAGGAGAAGGAGGAACTGGTTCAGGCTCTTCAGTCTGCCAAGAAAGACTCCAATCAGGCCAAGTAATTAAACATCTCTCTAATCAGTTCATTGTAGTGAAGATGTTATAATTGAACCTTCACGATCTTGGGTTTGAAAGCACCTTACATTAAATTTCTGGAAATTAAGGTTCTAAATAGCTTCACTTTTCTGGGTGATCATTCTCGATTTTTAGAGGTAAATTTGGCTTATTTTCTAAAACCACCCGATGCATGCTGATAACCTTGTCCCAATGAAGCCAAAGAGGAGAAAATGTAATGGATTAATAAACAGGGAGTGTTGGTGATGTCACCCATAGGTTTCAGATGAAAGGTCTTTGCACCTCTACCTGGGCACTGCTAGCAAATCCCCATTATCGCAGTTGAAAATGGCAAGATGTTGGGTTAATGAAGCGATTGTACCTAAGGGATATTCAACACTTAGCTGTGCATTATATATTTATATATGTATTTTAAATATGTAGTGTTGAATATCCTTAAACTAAATGCAGTGCTGCAAGCAGTTTGCTGTTCGCCTGTCATTACATAGAGCTATTTCATCTGCTCAGTTTATCTTCACCCTGATGCTAAAGTGTCCTGCCAGGGGCTGCCAGTGCAATGATGACCAGAGCCACCAGAACCAAATGCATGAAAATCATAAATATCATTAAAGTCTTGTCAAGAACTAAATGGAGTGCTGACTATCCAGTCCTTTCTTGGTGAGATCCAAATTAGATTATTGTTTTATCATCTTTAATGCAGCAAGATCTCACCTAATCTTACCTAAATCTCTAGACATCATCCATCACATTGGACTTAGACTTTGCCTTGGAGCCTTCTGAACATCACCCATAGAAGGTCTCTATGTTGAAGCCCATAAACCCTCTCTAAGCATCAGAAGGACGAAGCTGGCACTCCAGTACACTCTAAAACTCCAGTACGACTCCTGCACAACAGCTCCAGTTTGCCCATGCTCACCCACTAGCATAATAGCATGTATAGAAAGATCTAATCAACAAACTTTTATTTTATATCAGATTCCAAGGCCTGCTTAGAAGCAATAGGCAATATGAAATTGTCACCCAGCTATCATATCTATCATGGAAGAAGGTAAACAACTCTTGCAAAATGTACTTCAGATAATATTCTGTTGAATACCTGAACATAACGGACTTACTGTAAATGAAAAGGCAGACCAGGCAGCGAAGTTTGCTAACCTGGAAAGGATCTCCAATATAGCAATTCCACCATCAGATCTGAAACAGAAATCAAATAATCTTATTCTAAAGGAATGGCATCAACATCATGGAAAGAAACTTCATGAAGTACACCTGCCAATAAACACACCATGCCTCAGACCTGAAACAAGAAAATAACATATTTCTCATATGATGTCCTATAGAACATACAAGACTAACCCACTAGGAGAAGCAGCTCCTGAGTGCAACTTATGCAAGTGACTGGGATCCCAGTCAAAAATCTACTTGTAGAGTTCCCATATATGAAACCATGAGAGGCCAATTCCCAAAAACTCGAAACTTTTCGAAATGCCAAATTCCATGCTTAACTTAATCTCTAGAACTGAGAAAGAAGTTATAACAGGTTGAACTAAACAGTATAAATATACTTCTCTAGCCATGAAATCACCCCAGATGTCAAACAATCAAAACCAACTCTAACCTTAACCCTACTGGAAAGAACTCAATAGCCGTGTTGATTAAAACAACATGGTGCTCCGCTAGATCTTGAATCAAAACGCTCAGTTTAGTCGGCAGCTCTGGGTTCATACACGGCAGCTTCTGGATCTGGACCGTGGTTCACCTGTTCGTGACCCCTGCTCTAAATAAACTGTTTAGAACTACACAGGAGGATCTACTCAGGGATGTCATGGCAGCTGCCACCAGTAACTAAGAAAACACGCACGCACACACACACCATTTCCGGTGCCTGAAAGCACATCTTTGAGAGCGACATTTACCAACTTTACACCAATCTTTCGTTGAGTCTTACCAGCAGAAAATAAAACATATCAACACTTCATCATAATTATAACATTTTAAATAGGAATAAATGTATGTTATCAATTCAACTGTGATGATTTTAAACACAATGCTGAATGCTCTGTTGTCTGTATCTCTCTGCAGGCTGAGTGAGCAGCGCAGGAAGAGGCTTCAGGAGCTTGAGGGACAGATCACAGAGATGAAGAAGAAGCTTCAGGATCAGTCCAAGCTCCTCAAGCTGAAGGAGGCGTCCGTGCGCAATGTGACCAAACTCAACCAAGAGATCCAGGTCTGCTTTCAGACTAATAGAACAATAGTCTGTTCTCTTAATTATGTTCAATCTCTTTTGAACAAGGCTCTTTTTAAAAGATTTAACAACGTACAAGAAAAAATACAAACCTCACCCACCCAAAACCCATCAGACATTAGTTATACAAGGATAGAATGTGAGCATCGTACATGAGACTGTGAGAGCAATTGTGGTGGCATTGATCTTCTGTTCATTCTGTAGAGACCAAGTTAGGTTTTCGAGGAGGGTGACTGGCTTTCTGAAACCAAAGTCCCTTTGTAGAAGTTTTCGGTCTCTTTTCCCAGCTGAAATTGCAGGACTGTGTGGGAGTCCACAGATAGGTTCCACGTCTGACGCCCTCTAACTGTTTAGACTGGAAGAAGGTGTCCCCTTTTATGCTGTTTGAATAGGTCAGGAGGGGCAGAATACAGCCCATAGACGGTCTTGGGTGCTGAGAGAGAGTTAGGAGGGAGAAGGGAGTCCTGACATAACCTATTAGTGTGGAGGGAGGGAGGGAGGGAGGGAGGGAGGGAGAAGAGTTGGTTCAGTGAGTTCTCTACAGCTGTGTGTCCAACCCTACACCCGAAGTTCATTACAAGATCTTCTATTGTCAATTTTTTTTTTTACATCAGTATATATTTGATTCACATGACTGTATTTAAAGTCAAAATACAATCAGAGAGCTGAATTTCCTTTTTTGGCAAATCGTATAAAAAAGCCTGGATGGATGAGCATACATTTTAAAATGAGCTTAAAAATTAACACACAACAGAGTAGGTTAAACTTTTTATCGGATAAGAAAAAACATGCATAAACTTACCAAATCCAAATGCAATGGCCATTAACTTTTTAAGTCACAACTGGAGCGCAATGGGACTACATTACTGGACTAACCAACAAAGCGATTTCATTGCACACCATCTGGAATGTTGTTTTGGTCATTCTAAAATTCCTAAACCAAAGTCTATCATCAAAGTGGTTCGGGATCATCCTCTTCCTGAACTGTCTCGGCCGGCTGCATTCCCAAAGAGCAGTCTCCTGCCTCCAAAACAAGATCACATGACTGCACATATTGCGTTTGGTGTACGTGTTCAGACAAAAGTAAAGACACAGCAACTTCCATTTCTTTTTTTTATATTGGACACCAGTTTATCAGAAATGATTCTTGGTCTCATTGGATGTTTTATTTTTTGTGCATACATTTCATTCTATTTGGTCTAGTCTATAATTATTAGACTGTACTACAGAATGAAACTAAATATAAAAACCGTATGTATGCACACACATTATATAAACACACACATCCACACAGTGGTACCCTCTTTTTCTCCTCCTTCATAGAGAAGAGCAGATTTAGAGAACGAACTGTTTCATTTATTCCATAATGATGAGCTTCTACCTTGCTACAGTTGATTTCTTTGAACAGGAAGCCAAAGAGAAGGTTTTTGAATGTAACAAATGTGGATGATTATGATGCAGAGCATGATGCGCTGTGGAAAACCTAAAGGATATTGCCAAAAGCAATGTGATTTAAAGAAGCAAATGGGACTTTAATAACCACGCTTGAGAGTGAAGTTCTCACAGCTCTGTTATTTATTTCTATACTTTCCAAGTTCAATTTTGTGCTTCCAGGGAGTTTGCCTCAAGAATAAGAATATGATGAACCAGGCAGACATACATGGGTTTTACATGTCTTTATGCATCTATCTTCTTGTGATCTATTTGAATTACGTTTAGTAAAATATCTAGGAATATGTCATTTAAATGTAATAGGGAAGGTGTCAGAATTGTCACCTATAAATTTTTAATGATTCTCTTCTTAAACCTAGTTTCTTGTGTGCTCAAGAACTTATTCTAAATGCTGAGATTGTCTCAAGCATGTTATTGATCTGTGCAGGCCATGAAGTCCCAGCGTGTGCAGCTCATGAGGCAGATGAAAGAAGACTCTGAGAAATTTCGCTCATGGAAGCAGAAGAAGGACAAAGAGGTCTTGCAGCTCAAAGAGAAAGTGAGAATGTGGAACCAATCAGGTTTTTTTTACTTGTAGACATTATCCTTATGGTTGACTGGTGTCATGCTTTGTAATATTTTTATGTTGCAGGACCGTAAACGGCAGTATGAGATGCTGAAACTGGAGAGAGACTTCCAGAAGCAGGCCAGTGTCCTTCGCAGAAAAACAGAGGAGGTAGAATTCCCATATTCCCCCCATAAAGCTGTAAAGTACAAGTGTTGCAGAAAGTTTTTGCAGAAAAATGCATTAGTTTTATTACTTTAATCTATTATGGTGCAGTCCTAACTCTAAACAGTTTAATCACATTATATATATTGTTTTTTAACTAACACAATATTTGGGTTTTGTGTTCAAGAATAAAACACTTCAGCAGTTTTTACATAATTTTATACTTGGAAAGTCAAATAAATCGTGCTTATTTTATGACTTTTTAATGAAATTCAGACCACAAACAAATATTTAAAAAAGAAGCCATTCAGTTAATTGTCTGATTATTTTTCATGCCCTAAAAACTAGGATATAGTACATTTCAAACATATAAAGTCTGTTTACCAGGTTTGTTTAAGCCGGGGGTGCTAATTACGTCGATCGACCACGGCGTAAAATTGAAACAATATCAGCCGATCATCCATCCCGTCACAGTTCAGTAAAGTTAGCTGCAGATTCACGGATTCGGTTTTCTCTGCTCAATAGCTCGAGACCAGAATGTTCTTAGTAAACAAATAATACCTATTTTTAATCTGTGTTATGTAGCGGACAAACTACAAAACGTTTTTTATCAAAGTTTCCCTCGGCATTCGCAGAAACACATTACCGTCTATGAGCAACTCGCTGACATGGAATCGCTTAGGGACCGTCTGCAAATGACCAGATCCAAAATATGTTTTACCCAGATTATGCTTCATAACTTCATTCTGAATTACTCTATTACAACCAAAATCAAGCAACACGCCACTCCTCACCTGAATACTGTACTGCACGACTCAGTTTCAATAAAAAATGTTAAACATTTATTAGAGCATCATTTTTATTCTTGATTATTTGGATCAAAGCTCAATTGCTCCCATAAAAATCACTCTATTACCAACAAATTCAGGTCACACACAACTGTTCTAATGATTCAATTCAGTGCAAGTCATCAAATTAAACTTATTACAAAAAATGTAAATAGTTAATTATTATGTGTGTTTTGTCAATTCTCAATAAAGTTGAAAATAATTGTTTGTTGATTGATGTTTTACATTTTTGTAGCGGGTAGATCACTTTGACTCTGTCATTTTAAAAGTAGCTCGCAAGCTGAAAAAGTGTGAGCACCCCTGATTTAAGCTATGCACACATGTATTTGATGAAGAAATAAGTAGTTAAATGAAGTTAATGAGGTGGCAATAACTCTGGCTTATAGACTGAAGCGCCTGCGTCTTGCAGTGATGCCGTTCTTTCTCTAGAATGTTAGTACGACATGTAGTTATGTTTCTTAACCGCAGCATTTACATCATGGCAGAAGCTCCCAGTGGGGCCCTCCTGTTGTATATTTAATGATGAATTCCATTTTACCCATCTTTTGATTTAAAAAAAAAAAACCTGTCTGGTCTGATGTTTTTTCATACCTTATTGTGGCTTTACTCGTTAAAAATTACAATATTAACTGAAACTCGGCTCTAGTGAGTTGTGCATGGTCTTGTATGTTTTTCTGATATGCTTAACGTGTTTGTGTTATTTGTTACACTTGTTTTTAATTTGCAGTACACAAACAGGTTTTTACAGGGAGTTCTGATGTCTGTTTCTCTTCAGGCTGCTGCTGCAAACAAACGGCTGAAAGATGCTCTCCTGAAAAGAAGTGAAGTTGCAGAGAAACGCAAAGACTTTCAGAGTCGTGGAGCAGAGAGCGCCACCAACAGAGTCAAGGTAAGTGATAACATCAATGGAAGTTTAGCCCCCTTTTTCCAACAATTACCTCAGCATCAGTGTTTGGAGTAATGAGGTACAAAGTAATCTATTACAGTAGCATATTACTTTTTCCTGTAACGCAGTAGTACAAGGCATTACTAAAAAGTTTTCAGTAATATTTTACTGGGTACTAATTCAGTAACGCATGTGTTGCAATAAACTTTTCACCCGCAAGCAATTTACAAAAAAATTGCACAAGTAAGTAATTTTTCTTTGTTTGCGATTATTTGATGGTACATTCGCGAGAGGGATGTATGCACATTTTCACGTTTACATATAGCTCTGTGTGAGATCGCATCTCGTATGCTTCTGTGTCTGAGAGAGTTAGAGAGAGAGAGTGCACATGAGTGAGAGAGAGAGCACTTGCAATTAACCAATAAAATAGAAGCTACTTTAACATTTAAGTTCATCTATTGTGTAGTTGTCATGCACAATTCATACTACCATAGCTCTGGTGGTGTGTGCATTATCGAAAAAATCTCAACAGACTCTGAAAGCTGAGACCGTTCCAATGATTTTACATTTACTATGGTAATGATGACATTGCTTGTGTGCCAGGGGTGGGAAGTTTGTGGAGCGTAGGGAGAGCAGTGACAGATGAGTGTTTTCCTGCTGTGATTGCTTTAGCAACCCTTTATCTGAGATTTCATTGTTGATATTATATTTGGACTATATTAATAGCTTAAACATTGTCTTAGTACTTTGTCACTTACTCACTTTGTACACAACAGTTTTTGGTTGTGAACTACATGAATGTTCATGCGTGTGTGTGAGATTTCTCTCTCTCTCTCTATTTATATTTTATCTCTCTCTCTCTCTCTCTCTCTCTCTATATATATATATATATATATATATATATATATATATGCTATATATATAAAATACAATAAGCCAATTATAAGCTATGTTGTTATTTGCCTGTAGCCTGTACTGCATTACATTTCGTTATTTCAGTTCTAATTCTGTAGTTATTTTTGGTGAAAGTAACTTTTGAATCATGGTAACCATTAATCTTTAGTGTATTACAGTTTGTAAATAACCAGCACAACACTGCTTGGTAATCTTCAGAAGTTGAGCTATTTCGGGGTAATATCTATATATATATATACACATATAATATCTATATATATATATACACATGTACATACGTACGTACGCACACACGCACACAACAGTATAAGTAGATGAAAAAAAATGGAAAACCAGAGAAAAATCAAGTAAGGTTTCTTTCAATACGTAATATGATCACAAATGTGAAAACTTAGTGGTTGCAGCCTGTATTTCCTTTACTAGGGTGGTCGTTATGCGGGTTATTAAACTTTTTCCAACTGCACTTTGGCACACCTTCAGTGTAGGGCTGTTCAATTAATTGCCATCATAAAAAAAAAATCATGATTTAAACGCATGCAATTTCTAAATCTAATTTTAGAATACCTTTATGTGCACATTATTTTAATATGTAAACCATCCAGAGCTAATCCAAGCTAACCCTGTGACCAGAGTTAAAAGGTGCCTTTTGCACAAACTCAGGATATCTTCTGCCAGGGGCTGTATACTCGGGAGTAGGTTTAGGGGTCTGGTCGTACCAGGCTATAAAGTATGTTTACTTTGATCACACATCGGTCAAGAGGTCTTGGGAGATGTAAACTAGTCCCACAGGAAGGATTCCTGAGGTGGAAGACACGTTTAGCGGTGCCTGCATTCTTTGACCTTCCAAAATCGCTACACTGGCTTTAAGAAACAAAAATGCAGCTATAAGGCTAGTTTTTGTAATCACACTTTTTTTCTGGTCAGTTATCGCTTTGGGGTTAAAGGTTTTGATATAGCCCGCCTGGCTGTATTTGTGTCTCTGTCCAGGGTTAGTGTTCTCCACAAATCAGGCTTTTGCATTATAAATGTTATAGAATGGATAGATATTAGAAGTGAAAGCGAACAGGAGGAACCTGTAATTTGAAATTAATCAACACTTTCCAAGAAATCAGATTTCACTATTCAGAGATAACATATTTGTACAAAATGTAATCTCGAGACACAAATCTATCACCTCTGCGGCCATCTCTCTCTCTCTCTCTCTCTCTCTCTCTCTCTCTCTCTCATTTTTGTTACAGCCTCATTCCAAAATGGATTACATTCATTTATTTCCTCAACAATCTATACACAATACCCCATAATGACAATGTGAAAAAAGATTTTTTTGAAATTTTTTTCAAATTTCTGCTGCTCTGAAAGTTCCAATGAGCACAGTAGCCTCCATCTTCCGTGAGTGGAAGATGTTTGTATCCACCAGGACTCTTCCTAGAGCTGGCCGGCCATCTAAGCTGAGTGATCAGGGGAGAAGGGCCTAAGTCAGGGAGGTGCTGGCTTAGATGATTGTTGACAACCATCTGTGCAGCCATCCACCAATCAGGCAAGTATGGTAGAGTGGCCAGACGGAAGCCACTCCTTAGTAAAGGGCTGGAATTTGCTAAAAGGCATCTAAAGGACTCTCAGACCACAAGAAACAAAATTCTCTGGTATGATGAGACTAAAATTACACCCCAAAATATCAGCTCTGTGAATATCCTTGAGTGGTCAGGCCAGAGCCCAGACCTCAATCCTACTGAACATCTCTGGAGAGATCTGAAAATGGCCGTCACTTCCCATCCAACCTGATAGCGCTTGAGAGGTACTGCAAAGAGGACAGGTGTGGCAAGCTCATGGCATCATTTTCAAAAAGACTTGAGGCTGTAATTGCTGCCAAAGGTGCATCAACAAAGTATTTATGTACATGTGATTTTTCAGGTTTTGTATTTTTAATAAATTTGTAACAATTTCAGAAAATCTTTTTCCACATTGTCATTATGGGGTATTGTGTGTAGTATTCTACACACACACATATATATATAATATCTATCTATCTCTCATATATTATATCTATCGATTATATAGCTCATCTCTTATTGTCTTCTGATACCAGAGCTGGCTGCTGAATGAGGTGGAGGTGCTGGTGAGTACAGAGGAGGCCCGACGTCATCTTCAGGACCTCCTGGAGGATAGGAAGATGCTTGCAGAGGAGATCCAGCAGCTCCGACAGCAGATGGAGGCTGGCGAGAAACCTGTGGCCAAAATCCGGGTGAGATCAGCTTATCCATTCAACTTAAAAACATGTGAAGTTGTACTTGTTCTAATGTTTTTATTTCTCAAAAATGTCCTGAATCTGTTTTTGGTTTCAGCGTCGTACTCTCACCATCTCAGAACTGGAAGGAAAATGTGAGCTAGAGGCTTCAATCAGCAAACAGGTCGAGAGTCTGGAAACAGAGATGGCGCTCAGGTCAGTTTTGTACACGCACTGAAATTCCGAAACTTCTCAAGATGAGCTTTAGCACGTTTTTGTGCAAATGCATCTCTCTCACAGACATGAATTGGATTTGATAACATGCAAATAAAATTTAAAAATGGCATTGAATTTCTGTATTTTAAATCAAAAGATGCGTCTCGTCATTCCAACCGCTGCTGTGACTGGAAATGCACCGGTGCATGAAAAGACTTACAGGCGTCTGAAGTGTACGATAAAAATTGTAATTTGGTAAAATTGCATGACTTAAAAATTTGCGGTGATTGGCTATATTTGCATAGATAGGGTCTGACTAATTATTTGCGTCCATTGGGTTCAAATCTGTCTATGGAATGTTGTAGAGGTGGCTAATAGAATTTGGTTACTAGACCCAAACAATGCGTTGAGTTTGTCTTACGCCGCGCATATTGTGTGCAGCTGGAGAGAAAAGTAGGAAACAAGCAAACTCTCAGCTTAACCTTTTCTGTTTTTCTGGTAGAGATCAAATTTTAAGTTTTGCGTTAAAGTTAAAAGTTTCAAGTTAATTTAGCTGTGTGTTTTTTTTTTCAAATAATTAGACAATAAGATTAACTATAATGATTTTTCTCACAGATGAATAGTACATGAAATTTAGACTAGTTTCCCTGAAGATAATCTGTGTTTGTGTGATGGTTCAGGAGTGCTCAGATTGCAGACCTGCAGCAGAAGGTTTTGGATGCAGATAACGAGGGTCGCATGAAGCAGCGATGGGATTCGATCACCACCATCATCGAAGCCAAGTGTGCCCTCAAGGTCCTCATGTCTGAGGTGAAACACTGTTATTTACAAATGTTTATTTAACCAGCACGTCCTGAATTACATGTCAAATACACACTTTTCTCTATGCTTTTTATGACGTTTGAACCAATTTTTTTCTACCCCCAAAAATTTGACTGTAGTGACTGTTCACGCAAGATCACTGGCCTGATGGTCCCGATCAATTTTTTTTCAACTTGTGCTTGTATTTTGAGGCCTCCTAGCCTGATGGGATGTCAGTTAAGCAGATCTAAACTGACGAAAGGCATTCAAGTTTCATCAGGTCAAAAACATAAATGGTATATGCTCGCTATAATCCTCTTCTAAAGATGACTAAGCATCGACAGAAGAAAGCACAGATTGCGAATGACTTCCTTCTGTAAGGAAGCAATGATGACAGATAAACAGAATTTCTCATGGTATGTGTGCGGGGGCTGTGCGATTACAAAGACTGCGATTGTTAAACCATAGAGTCGGCGATTACTTTACGTTATGTAATTACTCAAATCTGTAAAACAGCGGTGTAATACAAAGGGGCTGCAGGATCATTTTGGGGAGAAAGAGGGAGGGGTAGGTAGAACGAGAGAGTTTACTCTGAGTGGTATTACAAACATTGCATTTTAAGAAACTTTTTTCTGCTAATAAATAGTACAAGCAAGAGTTTTGCCTCACATCGTAGCAGTCTTTAATTAAGAATTCATCCACGAGACAAAATAGACCAGCCTTGTTTATTTGTTTTTTTTTAACAGCCCAGACTGGCTTTTGCTATTGAAACAATAGCATCCGACCAATGGGAATATTAAAACTTAAAAAAGAAAAAAAAAAAAAAAAAAACTTAAAGAAAATATTAACTTAAATACAGTTTAATAAGTAACACATGTTTTTAGTGAAGCAAAACATTAAGCCAACAGGCATTTGACAGTAAAATAATAATAATCTTTCTCAACAGAACAGACCTATATTTTTGGCTTGTCAAAATGCTTCGGGTTTTTGTTCATCTCCGCATTTGTCTCAAGTGAGTTTGTTTCTCTTTTCAACTTTCACATGAGAAGCTAAGCTGAAAAAAAAAAAGATTCGGGTAAGGCGTGTTTCTATTTGTGGCCGTTCAACCGGTGCATCCCTAGTAGAGAGTTGTTCCGTGTAACCCTGTAGTTTGGTAGTTAACTATGGACTGAGCCTCAGAGAAGAGAGAGTTTCATTTTGGAGTGAACAGTTTCTACCTGACTTCTAAAACACTTCATAATTTGAAGTTTAAAAAAAAAAACATGTTTTATTTTTAAACTATTGTTCCGCAATACATTAACTTTCAGAATCTGATTCTATAAAAAATATATATAAAATCAGAAAATCTATTAATTAATCATTTAAAGTAATCAATGAATTATACTTTCTGATTTAGCCCACAGAAGCTCAAATTGTGCAAATAAAGACAAAAAGTGATCGGTTAATGTTAATATATGCATGTTGTTCCAAAATATTTTCCAAAACCGTTCAGCCCTCTTGTGACTTTTATTTCTAAAAGCAAAAGTCATAAATAATTTATGATTTTCAGAGCTTTTTGGGATCCTAAGGTTTGTGTGACAGAACACTATCAGTGTTTGAGGGTGTTAACTTTATTTGTTTATTTTTTGTATCAGTAATTGTGGAAATTTCACAATAAAATCCGCAGTTCTTTCCAACACCATGAAGCTGCAATCCCGGAGACCCAACTGCACACACAAACATGTTTGATCAGATGTATACTTCGTCTCTGAACCACATACCCAGACGTACACACACAAACCTCTGTCCATCGAGCACATGGATAATGCTATTAAAGCTCTTTCTTTACAATAAAAAAAAAACATACATTATTTTCATTGTAATTTACAGATGTCTGATACATCAGGCTTTACTAATATCTGGACCCAGTTGAGTGTATGTATAAACTCGACCTGGTAGAGTTGAAAGGTCAGTATGATGCGCTACGATGAAACAAACTAACAAACAAGCAGTGAAAATGAGACGACGGACCCATAAAAAGATCTTTTTACCTCTGTAAAATTTTTTTTTTTTTTTTTTTTTTTTTTTTTTTAATTTTTTTAACAAATCATGTGTTTGTCTTATTTGCACGACGATACAGTGTGGAGAGACTAACCACAGAGCAGCGCTCAGAATGCAGAAAAAGCCCAGAGTTGTGGAAATGCACATCTGCAAGACTCATTCTTGACGCTTCCCAGTTACTGAAAGTAACAGATACCAGTTTTGGTGTCCAGTTCATGTTTAGTTCAATGCGTTTGTTGAAATGTTAACAATGTTAAAAAAAGAAAAGAAAAAAAAAGAAAGAATAATAATCTTAGCGCACTTTTTGTATTTATATGATTTATTATTTGTACATTGGATGTTGTGATTTCCTTGCAGAAGTGACCATTTTGAAGTATTTTGCACATTTAATATATATATATATATATATATATATATTTATCTGTTATTACCTTGTAAATTCATTGTTGATATTCATTGTGAGAAATAGTCAACATGATCAGTGTTTTTGCAGAGATTAATATCCTTGATTATTAATAAATTCAGAAGAGGGTCTCAAAGTGGTAGCCCTTTGCATGAATCAGGAAGTAGCTCTCAGTTTCAAAAAGGTTGGTGACCCCTGATGTAGACAATTGTCCTTCTCCTCAAATCCTATAAAGATCTTGTAAATTTTGGATGAGATTAACTATTCATGATTTTCACACTTGCACAATTGCCATGGCAACCTAGCAAGCTAACTACGTGTTCATGATCTAACTCTTGAGTTTTGCGATCCAATGCACCTCTGTAGACCGTGAAATAAAAAAAAAAAATTATGCCCCCGTAAATGATTAAAGCAGTTTTTAAGAAATTGGGACAAAATTGTTTTTATTCATGTTGTTCCAATTGAGCATGAAGCTTACTTCTGATATGGCTTCTGACGAGTAGGAGTATTATAATCCACTATGAACTATAAGGTTCTTTGTAAGTTGTGGAAGTTGTATAAGGTTCATTAATGGCAAATTTATTATTGTCCATTTAATCTTTGGACCTTGAATAAAAGCTTTTCACCAGGGCAACTGCTGCACCACTGCACCCTTACCTGTTTCTACCTCGTCCATATGCCTCTATTTCAGGTGATTCAGTCAAAGTCATACTGTGGTCGCCTGGAGAGTGACCTGAAGCAAGAGAAGGCTAATCTGATGGATCTGCAGAAGATCCTTTGTGACGAGAGGAAGCTGATGTCCACCATGGACATGGAGCACCAGAGTCTGATGGTGGAGCAGGAGCAGCGCCACCAAGAGAGGGTCTGATGATTTTTCTCTACATTCAGATTGTAAATGCCCTGAGCTGCCAAGCCACGTTTACGTTTCTAAGCTAGTAGTTCAAGACGTGTTTCAATCTGACATTTTCTGCGCTTATGTTAGGAGTAAGAGATCTCTAATATGTTAACAACATCTGAAATCTGACAACTTAAAAGAAATCCTCTCAGTTCCTAGTAGACCATTACATTTTATTTTATACTTGTTATGATAGTTGAGAAAAATATAGATTACCTTTTTAAACAAAATACAACACATGAGCCATGAAATAACCTTTGCTGTTGTCTTGGCTATAAACCAAACTTTTGGAGTCTGCTCTTTGGAAACGCAGCAGGTCAAGACCGAGGTGATGATCCCAAACCACTTTGTTGACCGACTTGTGTTAAGAAACTTTAGAATGACCTAAGCAACATTTCAGATGTCATGCAATGAAATAAGTCTGTTAGTTTGGCCATTACTGCTGCCCAGTCGCACCCCAGTTCTGACAGAAAAATGCATTGTCATTACATTGGGATTTATTTGGTAAATGTGTTTCCACCGTAGTTTATGCACTTTTGTTCTTATCAGATAAAAAGTCTATTCTACTCAGTCATCAAAAAAATGTTATGCGCATTTTCAAAATTTGTGTGCATCTTGCCGTTTCCATCCAGGGTTTTTTAATGCTATATTCCAAATTGTGCATAAAAAGGTGGCTTGAAACGCAGCTAATGATGGGAATCGTTGACCATTAATCTCATTAACACATAACTACTGGTTTGATTGTTGTGTTTCAGTTAATATGGCCAATTTGAAATGAAAACGATGTTTGTGCGGAAATCCTTTACACAGATATTTGCAGTTAATATATATTTGCCATTAACAGGAAGCCATGAATGTCTCATTTACCAATTATTTTAAGTAATGAAATTACTTTTGTAAATACTTGGTTAAAGTGCCATCAGGTAGCCATAAGATAAGGTAAATGAGGTAGTAAGTTTACAAATGTTTACATATTTGACAGGAATATACACCAAAACAATAGCAGAAACATATTCTGACTTGTTCATAGTGCCACCTGTGGCTCATGATGCATGATATACTTTTCAATGTATAATAAGCTTTTATTTAGTAACTTTGATAATTCTCATTTATGGATATGAATACATTGTACTACACCAGTGGCCACCAAGAGGCGATGGTGCCGTAGAGCTCTTTGATCACTGCTTGCAGCTTTAATTTCACTAGTTTTGTTAAAGTTCAGCATGAAGATAAAATTGTTATCTGTGTAAGTGATATTGCCCTAAAACCCCTTAAAAATGAAATACCACAACAACAATCTACAAAAGGATCATATGAATCTTATTCATATAGAATTATCTGTTTACGGCAACTAGACCAAAAGAACAAAAGCAAACTTGACTTTTTACTTGACCTAATGGTTGTTTACTAATTGTTTGTGGGAAAACTGAACATAAAAAGTGTAACCGTGAGTTAATTGTAACGATTTTCACTTGCAAACTGTAAGCTTTTCTTGAAAATGCTGAGGCTTCAAAATGTTCAGGGCTCTGTGTGAAATAAGTTCTCATGTTATAGTGTCTATAATATTACATTGACGGAGATCTTGAAGTTATGTATGAAGGGTTTTTTTCTGTCGCCCATGCCTGCGTGTGTTGTGCAGGTGCTGCTTCTGCTAGGGCAGAACCGGCCAGTGCAGCAGGAGCAGACGGAGTTGGCATCCAGACGTGAATGTGAGCTGCTCCAGAGGCTTCAGTTTCAGGTCAGTGTTCAAACCAGCCTTCTAATTCATAAAATACTGCAAGTCTGGAGATCAATGCATAAAAATGATTACCATTATAGGAAGAGGAAATTGAAAAGCTCCGGGAGCTCAGCAATCAGAACCAGAAGCTGAAGGAGGAAATGGAGCAGTACAAGCAGGTTTGAGTCTCTCCCCTCTGTCGTTTACAAACTTTGCAGATGGAGCTTTCACACTTTCCTGCCACGTAAAATAATCTTTTATTGTGATTAAGGTATAACATAAAATACAATATGCAATATTTAGCCACCCCAACCCATTTCAAATATGAACAAAGACCTTTTTGTGCCTCAGCCAATGACTGGTGCTTTCCCGTTGTTAAGTTATTTCTAGGACCAAACTCTGGGTAATGCCTGGCAAACGTGGGTTTTTTGCTAATAATGAGCTAGTTTGTGTGTATTTTGTGGGTCTTAACAGCATTTTATTATGATCATTCATTTGTAGCACGTACTAGAGTTGAAGTACAATTTTAGTTTTCTTGGTCGCACATTTTGAACGCGTTAAAAAATTGTAAATAATACATGTACCACTTACATGCAAATGGTAAACCTGTCCATCAGAAATACACACTAAATTACTAAATCACTAAAATATTTTTTCTGGAGGGAGAAATGCATGCAAATGTAAGTTATTTTCTCCCACCCCAGAAGTCTCACAACGATAGATAATTACTTTAAATGTCTACAGGGGGATTTTTAACCTGAATCCCAAAGACTAATTAGATGCATGGTTGACAATGCAGCTTTTCTGCCCTTTTCTGAACCATTGATACTTGCCAGGACTTTAGACGAAAACACTGCGTACCCGCCCCCAATTAATGCTTTATTTATGTTTACATTAGATTTCGACATCATTAAAAGTGTACATAGTTATAAAACAAATACATGGTGCCAACGTTTAATTAGAATAATAATGAACACAATGGGATGTAGTACATAACATGAAAAGGTAATTTCCAATCAATCTCTGTGATTTTAAACTAGACACGTTTTCAGATCATTTTTGTTTTCGGTTTCTGCGTCAGGAAATGAACATGAAAGCAATGTTAAAAGCTGGATTACTTTGTAATGTAAGAAACAGTAAAAGATATTATGTGAGGGAGGAATTACTCAAATACAGGATGCTACTCTATAAAGAAAGCATTGAGTACTGAAAGGCACATATTTTCAAAGAGCCACTTTCTCGCCATCCTTCTTATTGTGTCAGAAGAGCCAGTCAGCTGGAACAAACAACGTTGCTAAAAGTTGGCAGGAACACCATCAAAAGTGTCACTATTTTTTTCCCTATAATTCGCAAGATTTAATTTTTTTTTAAAGTGACTGAAATGTTGCCAAGTTGGTAATAGTGTATATACATGTTTATCAGAGTCCTGATCAGAAGGTGGTGTCCGATTTCCATCGAGTCTGATTTCCGATGATCAGGACATCCTTACTCTTAACTACTGATTGATCACAATTACAAAGAGTTGCTTTTTTTATATAGTGCTTTAATAAAGTTCGGCAAACGCAAAAATAGTAAAACTTGATGGTTCAATAAAATACAAATGATGTCTACGTACATGGACACAATGGTCACAGAGATGCGAATAAGACACAAAGCAGTTTGATTGGTTAAACAGTATTTAAAGAAACATCCTCCCTCCCCAGTTGCTCTACAGCAGAGTTTCTTAACCTTTTTACACTGGGCCCAATGTTCCCCGTACAACGTGATTCAAGGCCCATTCAAATAACCTGTTAAAGTAAATTGATCCACATCTTGTTTGATTTGTGTTTAATAATTAAATCAAGTCATTTTATGGTTTATTAAAGTAAAGATCTTATGGGAAAAAATGCTACAATATGATAATCTCAAATACATTTTTCACACTGAACAGTTTAACCAAAGTTGTTGTACTTAGCACCAATTAGAACTATTTATAACATATTTATAAGGCATTTTGATAAATAAAATTGTGTGGTAATAAAGCAAACACATAAAATAGGTTTCAAATGAAATAAACTGTAAATGACACTTAAATAAAGTGCAACCTGCTGATGAACTTGACAAATTAGTAGTTTTAACTTTTGTACCATATGTCTCTCTCCAAATCTGTGACAAATAACAACAGTCTGTTTTTTTAACATGCTACAAATCACATTTTATGATAACCTCTTAATGAGAGACCTGGGCCTGTCTCTAAGACATGATCAAATCCAGTCTGGGTGGAACGGGGGAAAGGCTCACTCTTAGGGAAGCCTCCAGTGATGCTCTGAGTCTGCTGCGAGCTTTGGTCTTAGTAAGACTCCAAGATAAGTTGGAGTTCAAGAAACAACGGCTCTTTTATTAAACTCTGTATTGGAGCGACTACAGCAAGAACAAAACGGCGAAGCCGGCTCAACTCAACTGAACCAAAACAACAATATCCCCTTAACGTAAGTTTTGACCGAAATAGACCGTTTTAAAGTTACTGTTATTAACAGAGAGAGCATTGGTACATCTTACCATCAATCGGATCTCCCAGTGTTTGCCCGGGAAACTGCAGCAGCGCAAGACGTGGTGCGTCACCCCACTAGTTTTTTTCACAGCACACTAGTTGGCGCTCGCGGACTGAGATTAGGCGCTGCCCCATGGTTAAGAATCACTGCTCTACAGTACTCACGGTTAGAAAAGCCAATTCTACAGCGTTCTGAAGACAAGCACTCAGCCGA
Source organism: Danionella cerebrum (assembly GCA_007224835.1). NCBI lineage: Eukaryota > Metazoa > Chordata > Actinopteri > Cypriniformes > Danionidae > Danionella > Danionella cerebrum. Next base: position 98,367 of record SRMA01027001.1, read on the forward strand.
TCTGTTTATTAAGATACGCTTGCAGTAAAAGGCATTTTTAAAATGGAGTCAAAAATTGCTCAATATTTCCAGTATGGATCTCTGTGGGAATTTTCAGACTCCAGGTCAATAAAATAGTTGTATAAAATGAAGAATCTCTTGGATGGCACTGGTTGTTTTTGTGCAGACGTCCCTCAAAAGCACAGCAGCGCTGAAATGTTGCTCTTTAGTCTGCTGAGGGAGACCTCCTTGACGAGGAGTCAATACCTGCTGTATGACAGGTGCCTGCACACCTCCACGCTGCATCTGCGGGAGGACGTGCGGCTTAGGTTGGATGATGTACTGAGCTCCATTAGCGGCTCAAACCACCTGCAGGATCTGACCCTGAGCAGTGATAATCCGCTGATTCGGTGTCATACCGGTGGGCAAAGCCAAAGTAGCTGCGGTGGCTGCTGCACTCATCCCTGTTGCGCTCATGTGCTGGAGAATCTTCGGGTCCTGAACAATGACCTGCTGCTGGGGAGTCTGCTGTGCTGGAGGCAGAAGGACCTGCTGGGGTTGAGTCTGAGGCTGTACCTGCTGAGCTTGCTGGGGGTGCAGATGCCAGCCTGAAGCCTGGGCCTTCTGCTCCTCTGAATGAAAACCATCCACAGCCTTCAACTGAATCATTTTGCTCTCCCACAAAGTTTTCAACTCCTTCAGGACCTGCTCGTCCACTCCCTCGTCCAGAAACAGCTCTCGTACTTCCGTGAGGACGTCCTCCATCACCGATTTGTACAATTTAGGCACTAAGCTCGCCATTATGAGAGCAGTGAGGGGGGAAACACGCCGCGAATATCAATCAAGAACCCCCAAAAGCATTTAAAAAGCACATTTAAAACGGTTAAAACGATTCAGTTAAAGTTTTTGGAAATAAAAACAGTGGTTTACGGTCTTGTTCACAGTCCCATTGCTGTAGCTCCCAGCCCTTCTGCTCTTTATAATATTTAATACACCATATTACATCTTCTTTCTGCATAAGAGAACTCATCAATAGTTCTGAGGTGCCAATGCATCATGGATGGATGATGATATAGGATAATGTCAACCCTTTTTGGCAGTTGTAGTCGGGAATCATGGGTAATGGTCACCATTTGCAAGTTAAATAGAACGGCATGAAGTTGTTCAAATGAGAATTCAGAGTTTTCTGTGTGTCACCTTTGGGCTGAAAAGGGACCTAAGTAGTCCCAAGTGCATCAAAGTTCTGTATAAGTATCATCACTTCACTACCCAACGAATCCACCATAAATGTTTAGAAATAACAACACAACTTCACACAGTTCAGTGCCTGTGTATGCTAACGAGCTCTCCTGTTGTTTGAATGAGATAAAGTTAATGAACAAAGCTTCTGATTGTGTTTTGTTGACATTATTAACCGATTTCAGGTGTTTTGAGCAATGTTGGGTTGGTTAGCATAACCGCTAATATTGCTGCATCACCTTTTATTTGGCAGTAATGCACCAAATTTACTGTAGTGTTTACGATTGCAATAAGCATGTTTCTTGAGCAGAATGAAGCCCCTTATCAAAGCAGTGCTCAAAAATGAAAGAGGACAGAGGAAACTAATGATGAAAGTCTTCTGACGTCTACAGCATCATGAAAACATCTCTATTTTTGTACCTTCTGCATCACAACAAGACATTGGCACAGCTGAAATCCTTCTTTACGATGGTCCGGCATTATGGCCAAAGAAAAAACACTGACCAGCAGAGAGGAAAATTGTTAAAATGGATTTAAATACAATTATTAATTATAATTTTCTAGTCACACATCTATTAGCCTAAAAAGCCGTTTCATTTGCTGGCCTTTACAGAAGCTGCATCTGGCTCAACTGACAAATACTAAGAAAGTTTTGGCTCCAGTGAATGAATCTCCAGACACCTCGTTTGAATACGTTCCACCTAAGGTAACACTTCTGTGCTTGCATATCTGCTTTGTAAGTGATGTGAAATAATCTCCATACTCTCCCTCGCTCTTAATATTCTGATCACAGCCCAAACCAAGGAGTTTCTCAACAGCTCGAGCACGCCAGTATGAGCCTATCGACCTGGACGAGCTCATCTCTCCATCAGAGTCTGAAAAAGAAGATGATGATTGGCGTCCTGAGAAGAATGATAAAACAAGACGGGTGTCAAAGAAAGCCAAGCTCAATGGGGTGAGTGCTGAGATCCAAAAGGCAGCTTTTTGCTGTTTCATAAAGATTCTGGTTAGACCTGGTTAGATGCAACATCTGTTTTGTTGCAATTAATGCAACCAATGACATAATGGATGCAGAGGAACTAAAACAGAATTTTGTTTGTGGCGATTACTTTTGCAGCTCCGCCTAGTGGACATTAAATGGTCTTATAAAACACTCATCGTTTCAATTTATCCTAATCCACATTTCAGAAAGGATGCAAAACATTGTTGTTATTATTATATTAATGAAATCTTTGTTAAATTGTAGTAATAGTAATAAGGCTGGCCTAGAAAAAGACAAAAATCTCTAATGGGTATGAGCCTCTAATTGGGTAATTAGTTTGTAGGTGGTTATCTTTCTGCAGGCATTTCTTAACCTCTTAAGCCCGAGAGTCCCCGGTACCGGGGACTTGCCCCCTTTTGCATTACATTTTCGCTCATAGCTCACTAACCCTGAGAGGAGAGAGCATTTAAATATTAACACACATAATAAATAGCGTTGTGCTCAGCGGAAACTCCTCTAAAACGTATCTAATTCAATTTCATATCCGTTAACCACAGCTATAATGCCGTGCAAATAAACAACATGTTCGGAGTATAATTCATGACCAAGTTTTTGTTCATGTGCAATATGTATCCACAATAAAAAAGGAAACACCAAAACCATGGCATCAAATGAAAGCTAACAACCAGCAGAATCCAGCGATATGCAACTCATTTACATTGAACGAAGTATTTCAGAGCAGGGAGCGAAAGTTCCCCGAAAAAACGCCAGCAAAAACAAAGCAAGCATGTAAATATAAACTTACCTTTGCCGTTTTTTCAACAAAAATTATTACCATAGCGATAAAAGTCCATTTGTTGTTATATCCGGTCAATAGCTTCGCGGAAATTCCATTTTGGCTCTTTTCTGTAGCTCTGTGCTTGTAATAACATGACCAAATATGGAAACACTCCCCATGCGTAAAAACAGTCCTCTCCACGCTCCGTGTCCTGTGATTCGTCGGGGATCCTGTCAATCTCAAAATGGTGGATATCATTGGATTCTACAGATTTAAAGCTTTCCAACGAGGTATAGAGCTCCCGGATTGGACAGATGGTCGAGGGTAGGGACAGGCGGAAGTTCCAACGTCGGAAGCACTGTGATTAAGATGTTATGCAAAGCGCAGGAAGATAATGTAAATGAGCTTCTACCCCCCTTTTACAGCGTTTCTTTAGGAGTTTTTTTGCTGAAATCATGTCCCGTAAGCAAGAAAAGAAGACCATGAATGTATCGGAAGCTTTGGACAAGATTTTTTCCATATTTCAATTATTGTGCCAAACTGTGCCGAAATGGATTATGCCTGAACTTTGTTCAATCAAAACCTGTACAGAATATTAGTTTCTTGTAGTATGGACACCAAACTTGCTACAGATGTTCTTGACATGTAGTGGTTACAATTGATTGTGTTTATTTGCTTTGTTATAAGTAAAATAAGGAGATATTAGAGGAAACATGTAGTTTTTTTTGGCCAATTCAACATCAATTACTCTTACCCAGTGTTCTTGACTGTCAAATTAACTCATCCACACCATCCCCCAAGAACCTATCTTCATTTTGATACCAAGATTTGCAGTTTAGACCTTGTAAAAGCTGAGAAATGCCTTATAAAGTGAAGGTATAGGATTTTCGGAAAATATGCCTTAGGGCTTAAGAGGTTAAACAACCGTATGGATGGAGACCCATGCCTTAGTCTGGAAAACATGGACAAATCATTGTCATGCATCAACCAATGAAAACATTTAAGGAGATGCAGAAACTAGTTAAATTGGGTTAAGGACTGTATTAATGCATAATTAAAAACTGAAAGGATAGTGGGGACTAGTGATGCGTGGGTGAGGTTTTTTCTCCAAAGCGCGGGCCCCACTTTTGTTAAATTAATTGGCCTGTCCCGCACCCTCAACCATTAAATAGACACTCTAGGCATAATTCAAACGAAAACAGCATTTATTTCAGCCTGAAAGCGCTTTTAAACATTGTCCTGTAAACTGACAAATTTTTTAAGTAAAATATCAATAAACTGTTAATAACAATGTAATGATACACATTTTAAACATTTACAAATCAGCGTTTGTAATCTAGGCTAACATGTTTTTATAATTTATCACACAGTAGCATTTTTACTTTAGCGCGCTTCATGCGCTCATGCTGGGGTACAGAGAAGCATTTTTGACACCTCTGCGAGCACAGGAAAGGTGGTTGACTGCGACTGCTGGAAGATCTCCTCGCCGTCCCAGAAGGACCTCCTCTTTCTCAGCAATGTATTAGCGATCATATAATTGCACGCAACATACATGGATTTTTTTATTTTTTTTATTTTGTGTTGACCCGCCCCACAAATAAAGTGACAATTTCTTTACCCGCTCCAACCACACCCCTGTGGACTGTGGATTAAGAGGCGACCCGCGCATCACTAGTGGGGACCAATCATCTTTGTTGAAGCAATGTGGCAAGAATGATCACGATCACATAAACAATTGGTGTATAGAGATTGACCAAAAAAGTAGGACTGAGGGCTGTATCAAATAGCAGAGGTAGACCATTTCCACATGCACAATGAAATAAGACTGAACAGCTTAAGAAAACCAGTAATCATTGAGGCTAACCGGTTGAAAGGCTTTCATTTGCTTAGGAGCATAAAGATTGGACTCTGGAGCAATGGAATGGTCATGTGGTCAGAGTCCTACCTAAGTGATGGGGGAGGGGGGGTCATGATAAGAAAAGAGGCGTAAAAGTGATGCCCCCGTCATGCCTTCTCTACAAGCCTGTGGGGGAGGTGCTATGATCTGGAGTGATGGTTGCTCAGGTCTAGGTTCATTTACAGGAAGTGTTGACCCAGTTACTTCATAGAAGTTTCCTTTAGACTGTTTTGTGTAGTATTTTTGTGCACTTTTACTGCATTTCGTTGTACTTGTACTTGTACATGTATAATGACAATAAAGTTGAATCTAATCTAATCTAATCTATGGTAATGAGGCCTGGCCGCTACATTGAATTCCATGCAAAATATTTTTTCTGTACTCTGCAGTGTGCGTGTCGAGGTCGCTGTGTGAACAAGCTTTGTCGCTGTCGCAAAGGGAAAATTACCTGTGGGGAAAACTGCCTCTGTGACCATGACAAATGCAGAAACATGGAGAACGGCTGCAACACGGTCAGTACAAAAGTAGCTTGAACTCGTCCATCAATAGTAATAAATTCCTGCTGTAACACACTTGAAACTTCTCCCCAGAGCACTAAAGTCAAAACTTCTCTAAGTTTAAGATCTGCAGTTTCTCATGTTTTGTTCTCATCCAAAGTCTTAAAATCTTGTGTCCCCCATGGGGACCGGGGATAGAATAGGTCCGTAGCACCCTCCTGCTGATTGTATGAGGCGACAAATGGAGCAGCTTCTCTTGCCGTAAGCCATGACCCGTGTCGATGGATGAAGAGGTCCTGGCACTGGGGAGAAACTGCCCCAAATGTAAACAGTGTAAATGCAGACTCTCGGTCGAACATCTGCTGATAGAATGCTCTGTATATGATTCCATGAGGACACAACATCTGAAATCTGACAACTTACAAGAAATCCTCTCAGCTCCTAGTAGACTATTACATTTTATTTTATACTTGTTATAATAGTTGAGAAAATATATATTTTTAAATAAGTTTTAAATCTTTTTATACTGAATACAACATATAGCCATAAAAAAACCTTTGCTCCTATCTTGACCTGTTAGATTAGTTATTTACACATTCACAAATGTATTTACATATATTCTAGGGCTGTGCAATATGAACCAAATAATCATATTATGATTAAAAACTAATATTGCGATTGCAATTTTGGCGACTGTTTTTTTTTTTTGTTTTGTTTTTTTTTGTTTTTTTTTTTTAACAAGCTACATACATACATACATTGTTAATGCAATCAGTCCACAAGAAGTGCTTAACAAAACATTTCACAGTGGAAATGAAAAAACTGTGGTAAAATTGTTTTTAAAACAGACAAAATAAAGTAAATTAAGATTAACTAACCTCATTTATAGTTAATAGCATACTCTACACAATCATACTAACAGCTCGATGAACTGTACTAAATTGTATTAAACAGACAACAAAAAAAAGGTTCCAGTCATAGCAATAAATTAAAACTAACATAAATCAAAACCAAAAAACAGATTGCTCTCCTAAAGGTTTTTTGTAAGAAAAACCAGCATGTCTACCATTTCCCCCAGTACTAAATGCTCTCTCCGAGAGCTGGTGGCAGGAATACAAAGATTAGTTGTGTGCAAGGTGAGCTCTGATTGGTTAACATTTTACAATTATGTGCACAAGAACTTATTCTGAATAAAATAAATGGACAGGTTTAGAAATTTCATGAAAAAAGTGTTTTTTTGTGTGTTATTAATTGCACAGCTCTAATAAATACATTACTATTCACAAGCTTACAGAAGTTATTCTCAGGAACTGCGTGATGCTATTTACATTTTTTATCTTGAAAATCATCAGGATCAGAAGGAAACCAATGAGGTTCTAAAAGATTGTTCTCTGATGCCGGAGGACCCAACCACCCGCAGTCCTCAAGACTCCACTTTCTTCAGACCGCCAAAAATCCAGCCAACTAAAAAGGTAAAAGATTTTGAAGCTACAATGGTCACCATGCTTGTACGGGAACACTCACAGAAGATATTTTTGGGATATTCTGGCAACACTTCTTTCTGACGTCAAGGATTTTTAGTTCTTTACTTTTGTCTCGACACTTGCTTTTGGTTATTTTTTTAGTGTAACATTCTTATCAGAACTTATTCATAAACTCAATATTTGAAAAGGGATGATTTAAACACATTTTTCAATTTCTGTTGCTAAAAAAATCTTGATATTTGGGGAATTTTTAAACCTGGAAACTTAATGTGAATTAACAGGAATATAAGGGAGTTAATGGGAATAAACTTTGAGTTTACTAAATGTACACACAGATTTCTAATAATGATGAAATTTGTATTTCTCAGCAAAGATACAGTAGCAATATTAACAATATTTTCAAATGAAAGAAAAATTGTACAAAAATAAATAACAGTAACATCTTTACATTTCTGAATTAAATTAACTTTGAAATCAAGTACAGCTAAATAAAAGAAATACTCATTTAGATACATTTCGATTAAGCGGGAGGTAACGTACTTGTTCAATGTGCAACACACCATGTAAACATAACAACTAGAGATTGACTGATACGGTTTTTCTATATGTGATGCTCATGTGTAGAGGTCAGGGTCAGCCGATAATTGCTGATACCGTCTATTTTTAGGGCTGATATCACGATGATTTCCCCTTTGTTTTCTGCACACCATCATTTACTAAACAGTGACTTAAACTGCACGAAATAAATAACAACTTTGAGTAAAAATTAATTAAACTGAAATATATATTTTTTTAAAATGATTAACTATTAAAACAGACATAAGACAGCATTTACTAAATAGAAGAAACATTTATAGTTCGTATTTCACTAGTTTACCTTCACCTTCAGTCTATAATCCCAAGAATACAATAACCATTAAAAATGTGCTTTAAATGAAAAAAATTAAATCCCACTCACTAATATATTCTTTGTTTTGTCAACAGATGGCTTCAAGTTACAAAGCAAATTACCATACTCTAGTAATTAAAACAAATAAATTAAAACATGTCATGCTGCACAGCTTTGTATGCAAGGACAGTGCTAAACCCTTAGACAGGTTTAAATGCTATAACATATTGTGTTTCCTCAAGATACACAGTTAATTCGTTCCAGGGTGGCTTTCGTAAAAAATCCCAAAGTTTTACATGTAAAACGCCTAGTCCGTGCAACGGCTCTCAGAAACAACAGTAGAGGTAGATAAAAACTGAGATGGACTGGTGACCTGTCCGGGGTGCACGCCTGCCTCTCGGCCAATGTGTGCTGGAGATAGGCACCAGCAGACCCCTGTGACCCCAAAATGGAATAAGCGGATTGAATAAGTAAGGAATGAATGAGTTGCTGAAAAATGGAAAACCAGAGAAAAATCAAGTAACGTTTCTTCAATCCAAACCTTACCTTGAGGTGAGGCGATGTGTCTGAGGAGGTGGAACAGATGGCAGAAAACATTACTCCATTTTTTTTTTTTTTTTTTGCAAACAAACCTTTTTTCTGTGGCCAGGATATGGAATAAAACTTGTGTGATAGAAATAAAATGTCTTAAGCATTTTCTTTTCTTCTGCTCTCTCTAATGAACTCTTTCATCAACATTAACAGTCTCTCTCTCTCTCCACACAGAACTGTTACGAGTCATATGTGCATGAGTAGTAACTATATATGTATAACCTTAGTGGAGATTGGTTTAAAATATAGTTACGCTTTTACTTAATGACCGTGTTATTCTTATTACTGTGTAGCACACTTGTCTGCCAGTAAACAATGTCATTATCTTACATATTTAGTAAGATATGTGGCTTAGCTCTGCCTGCCACGATTCACCTTTGTGTTTTCCAGTATCGACTCTAGTGGAGCTTCGATCCAAATTTTAGATTTCGGCTGATCACAGGGCTCATCTGAAATCTTCTAAGCTGCATTTTTATTAAACAATTAAATTCAATACTATAATTAACAGAAGAGATTCACAACAAACATTTATTGTAAAGCACTATAATAAAAAAAATTTATAAAAAAAACAGCTTTGTAAATTCTTAAACTTTAAATTACTTAAAATGAAAAGCTGCTAAACAGTTCGATGGGCCTGTTTTTATTATTCAAGGACTGGTCCACAACAAGACAATAAATTAATAATGATAATTTCAAAAAAGTTTTTCCAGATGCTCAAATTATTCATTCACTCCACCTCCACACACTGGTGGTGATCAGCTTCCTTGTTAGCCCTCGGCTGCCCTGGGGCAGTCTGACAGAACGTAGCGGCCATTTCGCGCCTACGACCTCCTTTCCACCTTCAAACACACCCCTCCAGTCACACACATCCATACAGGGCAATGTGGGTGAAGTGGCTCGCCCAAGGCCCCAACAGCAGAATGGGTCCCACCAAGCTTATGATTCTAGGATGCCCAACTCCATTATTACGCCATTTGCTGCCCCACAAATAAACAAATAATTGTAAAGTATAAACAAAATGTATGTTTACATTATTCCCACCAAGATCGCTCCATTGTATAAAAGCTAATAGTTTTTTCTTCATGAAAATTTCTGAACGATTAGAGAGAGGGACTTGTATATTTAGCTCTCTAAGCTTACTTGAGCATCAATGGTACATTTCTTTATAAATATGACAAATATTTTTTTTTTTGTTGACCAACTTGCCCCACCTCTCTAACATAATTCCCACAGAGCTAAAAGTTGCACACTGCACTGGCTGGAGAAAGCGGGTACAGTTGTTTATATCGCAGTCTGGGGTAAACAAGTGGGAGAGGCGGTGTGAAATGGCCCCTCTGGCTTTCTTCGTGCTTTCCATTGTGTTCTAGAATACCATGGACATTTTCTCTTGGGATTTCCCTTGTTTTAAAAAAAGTATAGATTTACCCAATATCCACTTTACTCTGTCTGCTCTCTTTGTAAACACATCATGAACATTCAACCTAGCTGCAAAAGCTACATTATTATGCCTAGGATGTTGGCATGGGAAACATTTATCTGCAATATACCAGAAAAAATGACCCTGACCATATGAAAAGGTGACCTTATGTTCCTCACAAAGCTGTATGCTTTTTCTGTCTTGTCCTCCTTTTAACTTGGCCACATGTATCCTCAACAGGAGATTGTGGACCTGGGGCAGCTCCCTGCAGATATGAAGCTGGAGAAGAAGCCACGTCTAGTAGAAACCCAAGCGGAGAGTGACAGCGACGAGTCAGACACTCTAAACAGCACCAGCAACACCTCAAGCTTCCTGCGCAAGAACAAGAGAGGCCTTGGCAGCTTCAAAAATAGCTTCTTCTCAGGGTGCACGCCCATCAGAGAGGAGCAGTAGCTAGACCAGGTCCCTGGGGCACTAGCTAAGGGCAATCTGCAAAGAACACTGTGTTGATGTCACACTTATCAGAGACTAGCATTAGCTTGAATATCTGCTGTGGCCCAACTGTGAAGAGGATCCACCAGAAAAGAGCAGGGTCCATATGCGGAAAGGATTGAACTGTAGCTAGATGGTCCTCTGGATGGTTCTTTGTGATGAGCCCTGGCTAGAGGCTTGTCCTCCTCAAGTCCTAGCTTCCAAACATAAGAGTAGAACATAAGACCCATCTAGGATGTGCACTAGCAAACACTTATTTACAAAACGTGCCAGTACGATTCCATTATAGAACATTTCAGACCCGTTTGCTAGTCGAACTAGCTAGGCACCCACCCAAGTGTACTAACTAGATTAACTACATATTTGCAGAAATTTCTCAAATCAGCGAAGCCAGAGCAAACCTGGGCTCATCTAATTGGGTCACTCTTAGAGGGCATTAGCTATATACTGGTGTTACAGCTCAGGAGCCTGTTCTGGGACCCACCTGCTGTTAGGTTCACTCTCTATGATCATGTTTGTGTTTCTAACTTTTCTGTTTTATTCTCTCTGTGCTTTGAATGTGTTTGTCTCCAGTTCTAGTTTATATGGATTTGTAGAGTGTGGTAAGCACTAACTGTATGAGTGTTCCTTATTTTAATTGCTTTTAAAGAATGGTTGGGTGAAGTCTGCAAGTCATGGAGGTAGATGCTTTGTCTATTAAAAATGAAGTGGCTTTAATAAATAAATATTTTATCTGTAGCGTTGGTCATATTTTTACTGTTTCTGGTTTGAATACATTTCTCAGATCTCTTTTCATTTTTAACTGTTCTCAAACCACTGCAGTTTCATGTTGAAAAATGTGAATTCCAAAATCCAGTCTCAGTAAATGGCTTTGTCTAGGTATAGGCTACAGTCACTGGGATCAGGAGACATTGTTGACACTCTGCAGGTGTGGTTTCCAATTTAGATTTTAATGGAAACGTTTATTTCAGTTATTTTGTCAAAAAGGGGAAGTTAATCAATCCAAAATACACTGGTGTAATTCAAGTGTCCTTGGCTGTGGTTCCTGTCTGAATTCTTGCCGTAATGCGCCGTGGCATGAAATATATCAGTCTGTAGCACTGCTGAAGTGTTCTGAGAGCCCAGATTGCTCTGATGGTTACTTTCAGCTCTTCTGCGTTGTGGGATCTGGTGCATCACTTCTTCCTCTTCACAATATTTAATATTGGGGTGAGGTCTGAAAAGTTTGCTCTTAGAAGTCCTGGGGCTTTTTTGGGCATTTTTTTTTTACTACTTTACAATTTGATTTGGCACAAATGTAATGTTGCAGTGCTCAATATACATTTTTTTAGTACGACCCCAGCTTTTTATTTTTATTTTTACAAATATTCTTTCATTAAATTCACTATAGTTATACAACACACTTGAAATTATACCAAAAAGTTATATATTTTTCTATTGTAATAAGTATTACATTTGGTAGCATTTTTATTGCAAATTGAAAACGTTCATTCATTAATTTTCCAACCCGCTTTTTCCTGTTCGGGCTCACAGGGATCTACTGGTGCAGGTGCCAGCACACATTGGGCGAGAGGCATGGGTACACCCTGGACAGGTCGCCAGTCCATCGCGGGGCAACATTAGCTGTGTCCCAATCTAGAAGTGTGCATCCTCTTGTTTTAAGACCACTATCGTCACAACGGTGCGCCAAGGCCATCTCATTTTGGCTAAACTTGGCGAGGTAGTGATAGATGAATTGTAAAACATATTTTTAGTTTAAACATTTATTGTATACATTTAAATTACACACATCTTAAGTTTTAAATCTCCTTGATTCGACACATTACTTCTCTCTCTGACGTTAACATGTGCAACTAAAGGACTGCTCCCTTTATTAACCAATGGAATATGCAATATATGAGCTGGGACCCAAAAAGATTAGTTTTTACAATGACCATTCTTTTTTTTTGCGGAAACTGAAAAGAACGATAGGTCTTGGAAAAAGAACTGGTCTTTTCCAAAAGAAACAGAAATGATTAGTTCTTTTTTCAAGTCCTTTCGTTCTTTTGTAACTAATGATGAGCAGGTTATGCTCCAAAAACCACAAGGATGTTGCACACGTGAATTACGAATCCACCGAAGGCTTTTGATTGAGACACAGCTAATCACTCACACATTCACACCGAAGGGGAATTTAGATTTATCAATTAACCTAACCTCATGTTTTTGGGATTGTGGGGGAAACCGGGGTACCTGGAGGAAACCCACGTAAGCACAGGGAGAACATGCAAACTCCTTCCAGGAAGGTCACCTGTGAGCTTCGATCCGGCCATCTTTTAACTGGAAGGTCACAGTGCTACCCACTGTTCCAGTTTTTGTTTTATAACAAAAATCAAAAAGTGTTGAGACAAAATAAAAGTTCTGAACAACCCCAAAAGCAAAGAAAATTCAAAAGAATGTGAAAATCCTACTAAAAAAAAACTTTAAAAAGCCTTAAAAAAAGCCTTTCCTAAAATGTATATGCTGTTCCAGGCGGTTTTTTCCTGAAGCCATTTCACATCTTGTATTTCCAAGGGTTATCCCTTCTTATCACAACTAAATGGCCCGGATTCAGGAATTCAAATTCATCGCGCATTTGCTCACGTTTTACTTGAATTACCTTGCAAATTGTCATAACTCTTGTAATGTTCGTTTAAAATCCCCGGGGTTTCATTTTACACCGGGAGAACATGAAAACTCATTCCAGGAAAATCCCCTGCCCTATGATTTTCAATGTTATTAAAATTATGCATTTTGACAATATTATTTCCCTTCTTGCTTCCTCAAAACAAATAATTATGTGCACTTTGAAAGAAAGACAAAACATTAAGATTTCTTGTCATCATTATAAACCCTTGAGCTCGGTAAACCATTCATCGCATCTCTTGGGGCACGAGGGACATTCCGGCGATCCCTCAGCGAAGACCCCGCGTCGGTATTACGCACAGCTTCGTGAATACGGGTAGGTGCGTATAATGCGTATGACTGGGTCGTAAAATAGGTCCTGGGCTCCTTGAAAGTGTAGAACACGAGCCCGAACGCTCCGGGACATTTCTTTCATCGCAGCCGAGCTAATGTTAGCAGCCGACACCGGGACGCGTGGCGGAGACTCCGCGGGAATCCAGCGGGCTTCTGGAGCGGGCCGTGCCGCTATGAGCTGCGAGCATGTGCCCGAATAGTCGCACGGCAGCACCGGGTTTCAGTGAGGGAAAACTTTCGAGCTCCGTTACACGGTGGGGATGACATAAGCGTTTTTACAGGTGTCTGAGGAGCGGTGGCTGGCACCTTGCCATCACACACACCGACTAAGGCGGGTAACGGTCGCCTAAAACACACATAACCGATCACAGGCCGTTTATTCAGTTTCGTGTGTGGATGTTGTGATCTCGTGTGTTTTTAACGGAATCCTGTGGGCTTTGGTGCACCCCAAAAAGGCGGAGACACCGAGTGGGAGTCCATTATTTGGAAAGTAACGGCTTTAAAGGGCCGTTATTTTGAACATTACGTAAGGCTGCAGCGAAAAAGAAGCAGCCGGTGACATTGCAGTCAAACGGAGACGAAGGGCTCCTCTCTCGCGTATTTATTACGTCCGACGGTCGGTTAAATCACGGGAAGGTGGAGCACTGCGCGTCCTACGTGCTGACGCAGTGGGATTTCTACGCGTGGCCCGCGTTTCGGCCCGCCCTTCCCGCGCTGACGGTGATGGGTCGGAAGCGGTGTGTCGGTGCAGATTGTTCGAAGATGGCGGCAGGGTGCTGCGGGGTGAAGAAGCAGAAGTTGTCGGGGTCCCCAGGAGCGGGGGGCCCCGGCGGGGCGGGAAGCGGAGTGGCAGGGACCGGACATTGTGGATCGGAGCTGGGGATCGGGTCGTCATCGACAGTGGTAGCCGGGACCGTCAATCGAGTGAACGGCCTCGGGGGTCCTGGGGGTAGCGGTAGTAGCGGTGGCGGAAGCAGCGGCGGCAGCATTAGCAACTCGCTGTCTGCCACTCCCGGAGTTTACAACTCCACCGGGCTTTCACCGAACCTCAGCCCTGGACCTGGTGCTCGGAAGATGGTGGTTTCGCCGGAAATGTGCTGCTTCTGCTTCGACGTGCTGTATAGCCATCTTTACGGATACCAGCCTCCACGAACTCCCAGGTTTACAAACGACCCCTAGTAAGTAGCAAGATGGCTAACCTGCCCCACAGCTCGTCCCCTCTGTTCCACACGGGCCTCTGGTTTTTGTGTTGATTTCAGTTAACTGGGCTTTGTTTCGGCGAGTTCAAGTGATACAGACAGATAATGTTAATTAATTTAAGCATGCGATAGTTTCGGGATCGTTTACTCCCGAGCTAGCATCGAAACTGTTGAGTTTCTGTATAAAAGTAAACAAACAAGAAAAGCATACCTAATGTCCGGAAGTTAATACAATTAAGACGTTGCACATAATTTGTGTTTACTGCCGGGTTTTTTCCCTCAAACCGGTGGTTTTAAAAATCACTGTATGAAAGGCGATTATCGATCTACATTGTAATGTATTGTGAACTTTATTATAAACTGTTGTTCATTGAAATGAACGGCACATTAAGCTGTCATTGTGTGTGTGCGCGCGCGAAGTCTAGCATTCAGTTATTAATTAATTGCAAACGTTAAATAAACACTTAACGTTAAGTTATTTTCTCTGTCGCTCAGCCGCATATTAAATAATGACAGTTCGAGTTATATACTTATTTACATTGTTCATTAAAGCATCCCTGTTTTACATGATGGCAACGCGTCGATTGTTTTAGGCTGTGTTTAAATGTAGTTTAACGTTAACCAGTGTTTTTTTTTTCGCTGGGAGATTAAAGGGGTGTTAGCTAGTCTGCATGCTAAAATGCTAAACAACGGTAGCCGGCAATTACGAACCGATTAACATGTTCACATATTACGTATTTGCTACAACTCATCTAGTAATGCTATACACACATACTTGTTTATCTTTTATCTGGTCTTTAAAATGTTATTCAAAAGTACCTAAACGAGGTTTTAAATATAAATTGCTGTCAATGGTTAGCCAAAGCGAGCTAATATGCTAACAAAGCCCAGTTTGTTTACGGTTCACTTTTCGATTTTTCTTTAACTGTTATTTGTTTTTATGTAGTAGAAAACATTTGGCTTTAATAACACGATAATTATCTAACCAGACGTACTAGCGAAAAAAAGCAAATGTTTGTTTCAATGGTAATTATTGCAATGTTTCTTTGCTTTGTCTTGAAGTGACACTTGGGGTCTGTTAAAATGACAGCTTGTGTGATGTAAACGGGTTTATTTGCTTTTAATGTAATATGCCAATACAGTATTAAGTCTTTTTATAGAGCTATTAAATAATATTTTATGTATTTCAGTTACAAGATCGAGTTGTATGAATGTTAGGATTACTTTCATTAAAATATTGCTGCGAGCAGTAACGAAGAGCCCAAGTCAGCAGATGGCACTCTAGCTGCAATTCACAACAGTCCAACCATTGTCATAGTTACTAAGTTTTATCAAATATAAACACTGCATGTGGAGCTTATCGCTCACTTTCAGTTGCTTTTTCACGCCATTCTTTATCGCCCTGCCATGTGCAGATCTTCAGTCTCTTGAATAAATTAATTCTAAGGGATATGCAGGTTTGAAACAGTGATAACTCACTTGCTGTTTGATGGCCTGTTTTGAGAAACCCATTGTGCCATAGTGATTTTAAAATTTAACTTCATTTATTGTCCTATATCAGTTACAGAAATGATTTTTTTCTCTCCTAAGCTATCTACCAAGTCTGATAAATCCATATTTTTCATAATCAATCCCATTCACACGTGCTTTCTGACAGTTAAAAGCTGGATCGGTGTACATTTAGACACAGGCTAGATTTGGGTTGCATGTGAACGAGCACACCAAAAATGTATTTTTTTGTATTCATAAAAAATAGTGAGTGAAACTTGTTTTGTTTGTGGTTTTTCTGCCCAAAGTTATTTCAGCTTGTTCACTCACAATACATTATATGAGAGCTGTGATGTATGCTTGAATATTTTCAAGTTAAAACCTGCAGCTGTGTGCTGATCCTGCATGACTTCAGTGGCTTTACTCTGACAGCTGCTCTTTTCATCGGGACGCTGATCTGAATGAAATACCACCTCAGACCTTCAGCCCCGTCAGCGGTTTACACAGCCATCATGTGCAGCTTTAGCCCATTTTCTTCAGGGCAGCCATTACAGCCTGCTCAGAAATGAATTTTAAACGAGCCACCACATGCAGAATAACTGCTACTGATTACGTTTCTCTTAGTTGAACATTGTTCAGGAAACTGTTACCTTGTTTTTGGCTGTTTTATAGTCGTTTAGGGACTTGTTTTTTTGGGGGGTTAAAAAGAGCTAATACAATTCCTCCATTCCATGCATGTTGTTTTTACAAGTAACTTAACTGTGATCTGATGAGTGAGCTAAATGTCAAATGTGACAATTTTGTGGTTGTTCACATTTGTCAACTTGATGTTGGCCAATCTGCTAACAAAAGTCTCTGTGTTAGTGCTCCAAGTCAAAAAATGAACCATGCTGCCAAAATAAAACAGAAGGTTTAAAGAAGACAAGTCTTCTAGAGCCTGTTTGATTGGTATTAAAGTGTGATATCCATCCACTAGGGGGCAGTGCTAGTGCTTCTGCACTGAGAGTATGTAACATTAGTGCGGAGAATGCTTGTTTTACAATATTCAATTTGTTTCTTCATAAAAAGTTAACAACCGTCTGTGGCTGTTTACAGTGTATTATAGCTGCACTTTATATTCCAGGAACTCCATATTATGATATTGTTTGTATTGTGCCACGGATCGATTGATGGACCTATCTGTGATTTAAATGTATTAAATACGAAGCTGTGGTACACACCTCTAAATTGGCTGTATGATCTGCTGTTTACACAGTGAAACTCCATTGGGTATTGAAGAGAATACTTAAAATATGAAATGTTTTTTTGGCCATTCCTTCAATTGGGTGGCTTTTGTCAATAGGTCAATTAAAACCAGATTCAACATAAATATGTTTTTATCTCTCTTGATTCCCAGAGTTTCCTGGCTTTCTTTTGTGTGTGAATAAAATTTATATTTCAGCTGGTTCAAGTCCTCTGATGGCTGCTGTCTTTCTTTCCCATCAGCCCTCTGTTTGTCACATGGAAAATCGGCCGAGACAAGAGGTTGAGGGGTTGTATAGGTACATTTTCTGCCATGAACCTGCACTCAGGACTCAGGGAGTACACCCTTACCAGGTATAACTCTGTCTTCAGTAATGTGTCTGTTCATTTCATGTTCATCAGTACTTTCAAGTAGAATCCCTCACAACCTTTAAAAAGCAACTAAAACTACTCTTTGGAGTGCACTTACTAAATGAGTTTAATCCTCTTCTGTTTTCATGTCATTTGATTAATCTGACATCGCAACAAACTGCTTATGTTTACTCCCAAACTGTTAGTCGCTTTGGATAAAAACCTCTACCAAAAACAAAAATGTAACACTCCACTCTTTCCAATAGTTCCTTCTTACCTTCATATTGATGGATTGTTGTTAATCATTTAATGATTATATTCAGAATCATATAATAAACATAAGTGAGTAATGGGGATACATACCAGATGTCCAGTTAGCTTTTACCCATCTAGCCATGGGCCAACTGATTCATTGAGATTTCAGTGGATTCTGCACTTTGTTTGGGGAAGCAAAAAACTATGAGGAAAAAGATTTGATAACATTTACCTGAAGCTTAGAAGACGTGGCCTACAAGAGCCTCATACTATCTTATAATGCTGAGCTATAAGAACTCTATTCCTTGATTTGGTGTTTGTCCCGTCAATATTACCACCAATTTCAACTTATTAATTGGTTAAGGTCCTATGTCTTTCTTTTTCTCTGTCAGTGCCCTTAAAGACAGCCGTTTTCCGCCCATGACTCGGGACGAGCTGCCACGGCTCTTCTGCTCCGTGTCTCTGCTCACCAATTTTGAGGATGTTGCTGAATACCTAGACTGGGAGGTGAGTGATGCGAGATCCTTGAAAGTACAAATCATCGTGTTCTGTTGAAAACAAATGAAGACTCTTCAGGAGTTTACCAGGAAAGCCGTTGGCTCCTGGTAAACATCATGCAGCTGTGCAAAAGTTATTATGGTTTGGCATCCCTGCTGCTCAGTCCTCCACACAATTCAAAAAGAAAAATCACATCATCATGTGTCATGTACACCTCTTAAGTACCAAAATTTTAATTCAATGTTTAGCCTAAAAGGGCTCTTATGACACTAAATGGTGTGAATTGAGATTCGCACTAATCTTTGGATGGCTTCTCAGCAGGGTGCTCTTTGGGTTGAGGAAATATTGATGCAATGATGCTCCATGCCTGAAGATGGCGTTTTCGGTCAACAGATACTCTCAGTGCCACTCGGGGACACTGCGACAACAGAGAGAAATCAAAGAACACATAATGGATATCTAGCAGTTTATTCAGTTGGTGACTGATTACCGGGAGTTGTTTGACAAAAATGTGGAGATCTTTTTCCTATGTGAGGTCGCTATAAATATGTTGGGTAAGCTTTACCAAGTGACTCTTTTACGTTCTACTCACGTCATCAAAAGAGCCAACTTTTTTTTGGTCGTTCTCCTTGTGAAAAACCAATCAGATATAGCAGTGCAATTTTTATCATGGTCACTACTCAACTTTTGTAATTGGCTTTCTGGTCACCCAGGCTGCCAATTTCCAGTACGTTGTGAGTCTGACTGGAGATCCCTAATGAAGGAAGGGTGAATGCTCCTGTAACTACAGCTCTTCACTTTCAATTGAGAGGCCTTTCGCATTGCTTGAACATTCAAAATGGTGGGAGGGTCAAGAGGTACAAATGGAACGTGTGTGTGTTCTTACTGAAATGATAACTGCAGGCAATTAGAGAGCCATATGAAGGGCAATGTGAAGTTGCAGAGATACAAAGTCAGGGATATCAACAGTGGGTTTGGTTCAGACCCAATAAATGAGCGCCTGTGTAGCGCCCGTGTAATTAAGGCTAAAGATTTACTACCTTAAGCCAGTCAATTCACAACAGGTAGGAGTTCCACCGATCCACCTGTCATGAATCCTATTAGGATTGTTGCTATCTTTAACATTTGGGTGCTTTGATTTTATTTGTGGAGAACCATACACTTGTCAGGCCAAGCATCTCAGCTAATCCACTGGTCTAGAAACAGATCTGTTCCTGCATCAGATCCCTGCTTCATGAGCAGCTCTGACAGATAAAGTCATCCTGGCAGAGCTCCTGGTGTTAGCTTGATGATTCAGCCCATGCTAGCGCTATAACACATTAGCAGCGGAACGTGTGTGTGTGTGTGTGTGTGTGTGTGTGTGTGTGTGTGTGTGTGTGTGTGTGTGTGTGTGTATAGTGTAGTAAAACACTGCATGACCCTCAGCTGTGAGGACAGAAGGAAGAGTTCCTCCAGCTAGCACTGTGACATCCACTCGTGATGTGCTGAGTTGCCTTTGTGTAGTTACTGTAGAGTCAGTTACTGTGGAGTTTCAGGATAAAGTTCTCTATACATTTACTATATCATATTAATTAAATGTTTCAGAGATTAAAATATGTTTTCGTAGCCACAATCATGTTTTAGTTTATGTAAACTGTCTATTTTCTTGTAACAGATTTTTGAGCTTTTATTTATTGGGTTAATTTAGAAACTTGTATCATTTTTTTAAAATGTAACGTATTTGTATTTAAATAACACGCACCATCAGGGAAAGATGGTTTGCCCACAGGCGAAGAAATATGTTTTACAGGATTTTCAACAGAGTGTGATAGAACAGTATTTGAACCTTTTCACAAAAGATAACTGTGTTCCTTCATTTTAGTGTTACAAGATCGGTTTTGGGCTTTAACTAGCTGCGTTTCTATCCACCTGTTTTCATGCTATTTTTCAGTTAAGATGTGGCTGCTTTTCTCTGTCTGATATAAACTCATGCAGGTCATTAATGTTGATGCTACCCTGGTTGTCATATCCACCAGTTATATTTCAGAGTGTGTGATGGTTAATCATGACCATAAGGGAGCTCATGCTCATACAAGAGGGAGAGGGTGAAGATATTGCTTTCTTATTGTCACATTTTGATTTTATTACAGCCAAATCTAAGGTCCGTATATAATGACAACTAGAATAACTAAATCTCAGTACTTTACAAAACCGGTCTTTTTTTTTTTTTCCCCCAGTTATTATCTACAGACATGAAGAGCTCCTGGTTTATCTTTACCCTGTGTGTGTGTTTAGCCCTGATTTTGAGTTTGGAAGAAGTCTAGTTTCTAGTGAGAAATCCTTTTATTTAAGTGTTTTATTCTCGACAGGTGGGTGTTCACGGCATTAGGATAGAATTTTTCAATGAAAAAGGATCAAAGCGCACGGCGACCTACTTGCCAGAGGTAGCCAAGGAGCAAGGTGAGCACCCTCACTCCTGCTGTTCTCATGTACAACAGAGACATGAAGTGATTCAGGATCAAGAGAAGAGAATGGAAGGCTCATGCTTCCTGTGTGTATCAACTCTACAGGATGGGACCACATTCAGACCATTGATTCCTTACTTCGAAAGGGAGGATACAAAGCTCCCATCACTAATGACTTCAGGAAGACTATTAAACTGACCAGGTAAGCAAAAACTTTTACCTAAACTCTTAATTACCATAGGTTTCTTGTTGTTACATGAAGCTTGTGACCAGGTACAGCGCAGGACCCATCCTTGTGATGGCAGCCTGGGAAAGGAACAGGGGTACGGTGTTCAAGCTGAAAATCTACTTAAATCTAAATCAATGGCAAATGTAAACGCACGTTTTTCTACACCCAACATTAAATTTCTTTAAAGGGGAAGATGGGGAAAAAACTAAATGCGAAAAGAAAATCAGCTATATTGAAGCAAAGACAATAGTAGAACTTGAGGCCCACAAATTGAAAAAGTCAAGAAAAAAAATCCCAAAGGAGAGTACGCCGTCAGATAAGACAAAAAACCTGAAGACATCATCACACCCATAAGTCAAACCAGGATAAAACTGATCATCCAATAGACTTTGAGATGGCAGACAATTCGAAGACTCATCGTCGAAGTCCGTCTCCTAGGCACAGAAACAAAGGACCGATTTCAATCTTACCAACCTAAATCCCAGCGAACAGCTTGATTCAATGGAACTGCAGTGGTTTCAAAGCAAATTTGTCGGAACTACAGTTACTAGTACATAAAATCAACCCAGTAGCTTTATGTTTTCAAGAATGTTTATGTTATCTAACATCAAAATGCAAAACCTCCATAAAACAATATACACTTTTTAACAAATATGGCCCAAGCTGCAAGCGAGCATCTGGAGGAGTTGCTGTAAGGAAAGATGTACTATTTACTCTTACGGATTACTCTTACGGATATCACTATTTGCTCCATGTACTTACCCCCCGATAGTAATGTGTCCTCTTTAGAACTGGACAATCTAATGGAACAGCTACCTCATCCTGTCCTTATCATGGGAGACTTAAATGGACATAGCAAGGATTTGAATTCAAGAGGAAGGATCATATAGCTCAAGATAGTGTTGTCACGGTACCAAAATTTCAGTATTCGGTACCAATACCAGTGAAAATCCACGGGTTCTCGGTACCAATTTCAGTACCAAAGCAATACACAAAAACATGAATTGACAACAAGCTATTTTTATTAATAACAAACAATAATTAAACAAGCATGACTGAATAACATACTATTTATAAACTTTAACATTTGTATAAATTAAACAAAATATGTCATGACTGAACAATACTTTAATATTATTATAAATTAAAACAAAAACCAAGGCATTTTAA
This sequence comes from Danionella cerebrum, assembly GCA_007224835.1. Lineage (NCBI taxonomy): Eukaryota > Metazoa > Chordata > Actinopteri > Cypriniformes > Danionidae > Danionella > Danionella cerebrum. The sequence continues at coordinate 120,485 of SRMA01027001.1, forward strand.
ACATTTGAGTAATTAAATAACTAAATAAAAAGTTTTGGCTTGGAAGCTGGTATTTTGGGTTGAGGTGACGAAGCATTTGTTGGAACCTACATTTTTCAACTATATAAACTGGCATTTGATCCATACATATGAACTCAGCAACAGCTCGGTTCATTTTTCTTGCCTCAGGCGAGTTTTTGTCATACTTCTTCTGCTGCTCAAATGCTTCTGTAATCGATGTCTGCTTAGGAGTTGATTGGTTTGGTGGTTTGTCACCTTCCTCAGCCTGCAGCTGTAAAAGGAAAATATAATATAAACAATTTTCTATGAATGTTATCTGTAACTTTCAGTAAATAACAAACCTCAGCTTTTATAATACATTTAGATTAGATCCCTTATATTAAGTGTATTATATAAATGTTACACAGACGGAAACTCTATTATTAAAAACACTTTACAAAAACATTGCATTTAACATGACTTAACAATACACAAGTGTTATATAGCAACTATTATTCTTAATTTAAAAATCTTTTAATACATTTTTGTTAAATTAAGTTGTACCTGTTGACATTACTTAATGCACAACGAACAAACATAAACGATCAAGTGTTTGTATAAAATAACATTCACACACATTAATTAATATTCCCTCACTGTAACTCGATGTTAGATAACATATGAAGTCATGTAAATGAATGGTATCTTATTGTAAAGCCTTACCAAACTACACAGGACTGTATTTGACTGTACTTTTATTTAATCAAACTGCGCAAACAATATTTCATTACCTACAACTGCTTTTCTGATGGATCGATTTTAAAGATACAAACATTAACTATACATTTGTTCTCTACCACTCATATTTTGGATACACAGGTCATTTAAAAGCCTCTGATGTGTAAAAATAGTACGCTATTATGTCCTGTTTGAAACGCTATACGAGCATTAAATAGTTAATAAAGAAACTTTATTCTGATACTCCCATTAGCATTAGCATTAGCCGCACTTATGCTAATGATTAACTAAGCAAATTGCAATGTTTATTTCAATCCGACATTCAAATGAATATAGGGTATATATATTTTTTATAACAAAATATATAAAATAAATAATATAAAATTAAATTAAAACTTACCTTCTTGAATTCTTTCATTAAATCTGGGTGACGCTCTTTCAGGTGTTTTAAGAGGTTCGATGTACTCCCTCCTTTTGACATAAAACTTTGACACAGCAAATTGGTTTCTGGTGATCAGTGATGTTGCCCTTGTCATCCGCCACAAAGGCAAAATACTTCCACACATGACTCTTTCCTCCTTTCTTCTCAACGAGCGGAGTCAGAACCGCCTCATCAGCTGCACCGCTGGTCACCATGTCTATGTGCTTATTACGAAGAAGACGCAACTGCGCAATACGCACCTATCGGAAAGCGCAGCAAGAACCGGGTTGACCGGGTGCTCGGTACCTCCGCTACTTCAGAAAACCTGGTACCGTAACATTTAAATTTTTTTAGTAACGACATGGTACCGAAGTACCGGGTCTGTTGACAACACTAGATCAAGAGCACATACCTACTTACACCCTGAACACGGTTCCTTTTCAACAGTAGATTTACCCATTTGTTCACCAGAACTTTAAGTTGATTTTGTATGGCAAGTCTGGAAAGAGATTTTATCAGACATCCAACATCAGAAAATCTCATCAAACTGAAAATATGTAGAGCTCAAGCCAGGAGATACATGAAGTATGCAAAAAAAATTAAGTTGGAGGAATTGCGTATCAAACCTGACTAAGAACACTTCTCCAAAAAGAATATGGAGTCTAATCCGGATTATGGAAAGAAAAAGAGAAAGAAATCCGATTTGTCATCTTTCTGAAAATAACTCACTAGTCACACAGAAACAAATATTTCTGATCTTTTGGCCAGAACATTTGAAGAAAAATTACAAAACCGAAGAAAACGTGAAACATTAAAGTAGACATTAATTTTAACTCCCAGAATCTTGAAGACTGTACTTTACCTTTCACTATAATGGAAATACAATTTGCACTGAAATCCTGTCATAACACTACATCTGGACCGGACAAAATCCATTATGAATTTTTAAAACAACTGCCTCCTTTTTCCCTTGAAATTCTGCTGAAGCTGTACAATAACATTTGGGAGAGAAGGACAATTCCCCAAACATGGAGAGAAGCTCCATTGGTTTTATTGATTCAATATTTTATACCGAAACTGTGGTTTAAAACCGCTCTACGTACCAAGCGCTGAGGTTTGTGTACCGTTGTATCCCTAGTATACATGCATGAAAACAACTCTATACTAAATACTTTGTCAAATGAGGCCCAGAGTATCCAATTCAGCCTAAACCTGATGGAGGTGACGGAAACTAATGTGACCTTGTTTGCAACACGGTCTGAAGAGGCACAAAATTCATCAGAAAAGCAAGAGAACTACTTAAACTAACGGCGCATCATTGACATTGGTATTGTACCGTTTGTCACTGGTTGTCCTCTCTGTTCTCAGATACCGCAGTGAGAAGATGACGATGAGCTACGCTGAGTACATCGCACACCGCCAGCATCACCACTACCAGAACGGACTGGCGCACCCGCTGCCCCCATACAACCATTATTCCTGACAGCGAGCCGCATGACCAGCCCCTGCAGCTCTGCCCCGGAGAGCCTGCACAATCCTGGTCTAGCTATCTCTATTACTGCACCATTTTATGATGATAGTCTCCGCTGCCAAGCCATGGCAGCGGGGGCGCCGCGCAGCATTAGAGGTGACCAAACGCCCACACCGAACGTTCACCGCGTTTAGTTCTACTTTTATCCTTGTTTTCATTTTAGTTTTTTTTTGCAGCATTTACCTGAATATATATCGACCCCTTTTGTTTTTATTTTGAAGCAAATAGTATAATTTCTGTTTGAGAACAAAAACGATTTCTAATCAGGTTTCTGAGTCTGTGGATGGAAAGTCTTGTTAAATGAGCCCTTAAGAACAACAAAAAAAAAACTCACAGGAGAGCTTTTTTTGTGGTTACGAACCGCAAATGTGCCATTTTGGAAGGTTTCAACACAAAAAGTCTATATATGGGAAAAAAATGAGCTTTTATTTAGACGTTTTTTTAATATCATACAAGGTTAAGCATCTACACTGGCTAAAATTTCTTTTAAAGCAGATTTGAAATGTGTTTTGATGACCTTTTTGTTGGCTTAAAAGCAGTTTGAAACCCCATGTTTTGAATATTTTTTTTAAAAGGTTTATTTTCATGAGGGGAACGATCACAAAAACAAAATGTTTCATGTGTTATTTTTTTGTTTCTTTAACCTTGGGCTAATCTAAAGTACTTTTTTTGAATATGAAGGCTGCTGACTGAGATCCTTTAAATGTTATTGTAAAAAACGGTTCTAAAATGGCACGTTTTATCATGTGTAGCTCACATGGCACTCGTGTGTTAGTTTTTTTTTTAGAATTGGGCACATTTGATTAAATTTGACTCTGGATTTGTGCTTGCTGAGCAGTAGTTTATTCTCTTTAGTTTTTGTTTGACGTTTGACGGATGCTTTCTCTTTGCCGTCGTTTCATTGTGGGGTGATGTGAGCTGTGTTGCGGAGCTCAAGAGCTAGAGTGTGTTTGTTTTTGTGCTTCTGTTTCTTCAACCACTTGATTAAATGGATTCTTTGGGCCGCCAGAATATTTTCCATGATGCAAAACATCACTGCAGCTAGTTTGAACTGAATTCTCTTTGATTATCACTCGGTCATTGTTGGTTTGTCAGTGTTTCAAGGGAGATTTCTCTCCCTGTGCTCGTTCTTAGTCCACATCAAAAGGGAAGGTGTTTGGAGCCATTAGCTGTTATTTTTCTTGAGGTTATCTGGACTTCATGTGTTACACAGTCCGGGAGAGAGAAATCGATAAAACTTGGTGTGAAATGTACTTTTACGGGGTCTCTATAGTTCCTAGGCGTCTCTGGAAACCTTCACAAGAGACGTGCTTTAAGCAGCAGGGTTATGTTTTAAAGCCATACTCGTCTGAATGCGTGCAGTGGGAGGTCTTTATTTTCTCTCGGAGAGTTTTGTGTCTGCTGTTATCTCTGTTGCTCTTTCAGGGGTATGGATAGATCACCGCAGTGAATCTCATTGAAGCTGGGTTTTCTAGTAGATTTGAGATCAGATTTCAAGTGAGTCAGTGAATCCAGAAGAAAGCAGCTCTGTTTGGGTTCTCTGCTGGTAGAGCTACACATGGACCAGCTGTATGTTATCGTCTCGGTTGTTTTTTTGTACCAGTGATTGCTTCTGGTGTTGCTCACTAGCTCCTGACTCCAAACGGGAGAATATACCACTATTTAAAAAAAAATGTGAAGGGCTTTTGGGTTCCATCCACAGTCATGATTCAGATCTAAACTCGATAGACACCAGGGAGGTCATGAGTGCTCGATGAACTGTTCTCAATTACAGATTTTTCTGCCCTCTAACGACTGTTTCTCCTAATCGTTTTTCCAACAGAAAACCACATTTCTGTGAGGGTGCTCGAGCAGTCAGGACCTCATCTCTGGTTCTTTGAAACTGTGGCGTTACATCATTAACTCCTTCCCTCGTGCTGAGTCCAGTGCTAGAGTTTATGTCACTCCAGTGGTTCTTGTGTAACGTAGACATTCTACTGGTTTGAAATGAGTGATGTAGGTGTGTATCGAGGAGGGACAGGAACTAATGAGGAAATCCATCTTTTGGCTTCTTGATTTCTTTAAAACAAATCTTTTTTTTTCTGCTGCAAACCCCACAGAGTCTCTGTGAGGGATTCGACTCTATTATTAGAACTAAGTGCATGAATCGAGGCCTGTGAATACGCTTGATTGACGGGATAAAATGGTGCTACTGGAGCTGGTGTCGGGGCAGTCGCAGAAACTGTGACTGGTCATGCGGACTCATCATATCAGACTTTCTGATTCCGAATATATGCAGATCTGATTTCCAGGTGTTTCTCCAGCAGTTTCTCAAACTCGCTCTTCTGATGGTTTGAAAGGACAAGTAGAGTCAGTGGAACCCGTCTCTCTCGTGGCCTGGGAGATCTGCGTATGCTTCTCATCCCGTTTCAGATGTGAACATATAGATACGCAATAACTGTCTGGATCTGAGGCCAGTTGAACTGGAGACCAGTGCGATGGATTGGATTGAAGACCGTTCTCTGTCTGTTCTCCCATGATTCTGTGCGTCCATGTTAGTTCACCCAAAGATTCACTTGTGTGAAGTGAAGAGGATCTGTTTCCAGGTTCATTTGAACATACAGTTCATATCGAGCATTCTTCTTAATCATTTCTTATGTCCAGTGGAACAATGATACCTAGAGTTTAAAGAGGAGGGAGGGGGAAACAATCCCAGGACTTTTATTTTGGGTGGACTATCTGTTTATTTTGGAAGGTTGTGAAAAATAAATTGTGAAATGACTCCAAATGGATAAAAAAAAGGACATTTGTGTTTGTATTTCTCACGTTTCAGGCTTGCTGTAGATGTGTCTTCTGTTGAACAAAAATCATAGTATCGATAGCTTTTGCTGAGAGCAGGGCGGGGTACTAATGCCTCTCTGTATGTCTTTAATTCAGCGGTAATTAATCCGCTCAGAATAATTTCTACTGGCATTCTAAAGTTACGTTTGTCAATTTTATTGTGAATACATTTTAAGACGGGATTAACTCCTTAATATGAACCTGAGCTACTGCTAATCCCACTCCTCCTGCCGTGCATCACTTATCACTACTCTGTCTCTGTCCCCATCTCTTAAGGTCTCTGCACACTGATCAAAGTTTCGTGCGACAACACATCTGACCGAATGAGTGTTGCATATGAAAACGTAAAAGAGCCGCTCGGTGGAGCTCATCCCACATTTGTATTGCGACTGCTCAGGAAATAAAGAGCGTGCCTCAAATTCTCCCCCCCCCCCCCCCACATTTTTGTCTAACAGCTTCCAGTGATCGGCCCCCTAAAGAATAAACTGCTCAACATCCAGGATTTTGTTTTCTGGTGCTTTGATTTGTTCTCTGTCATCTTCTTTTTTCCATTGTACCACAAACACCATCTTCAGGCAGGGAGCGTCATTGCATTAATATTTTCTCAACACAAGACGAAGAGCACCCTGCTGGGAATCCTTCCAGAGATTTGAGCTAATCTCAATTTGAATTGGTGCGTAGAGACCTTCAACAGATGAAACACACTGTGGTACTGGTTTTAGTGGTAATTAACAACACACTAATCAGCCACTGAGATCTCTGTCATGCTCAGACCGTAGTCAAGAGCAGAAGGGCAAAAACTCCTCTAAATGCCAATCTGTAATCTCTTCCCAAATCAAGTAACGTGAATGTAACGAGAGTTGGAACAGTGGCCGTCTGAATGTACTTCACAGCAAACGTTGATCGTAAAACTTGACTTCTGTAGTTAAACAATGCACTAAAACCAAAGAGCGTGAAAAGGTGCTAGAGTTTACTTGGAGAGGAGCTGTAGTTGTTGCAGATGTAACATGATCATATCAGATGCCATAACATCCAGCTACATGAACAATATTCAGGCTCTTCCAAGTACAAATCAGGCTCTGCGTCAAATGAAATTTCTTGTGAATATTCCTTCAATGGTACAGGGCTGTGATGGTAGGGGTTAATACTAGGGTAGGAAACGCGAAAAATGCAAATGTCTTTGTGAGGACCCTCAATATAATACTCCTACCCTAATATTTGCCCATACATCACAGCCTACTAGGGGTGTTACAGTTCCCTGTTTATATAATATTTTACAGTCATTGGAAAAATTAAATTTATAATGTTTTGAGACCACAAAGCTAAGAAGGCTAGAGTATAGTTAGATTTTTATGAAAGTGTTTGATGCACACATTCACCGGAGTGCAGTGTTAATGTTTACATTGTCATCTTCTTTACTCTTAAATGGTGGAAAGAGCATATTATCTAATCCTTACAACTTGAGTAAAGGATAATTGTCTCCTAAAACACGAAGATAAGATAAAGAAGTTTCAGAAGTGACTAGAATCATGATCACTCCAAGGATGCATATTGTGACAATTTTTGTGTTTCGATATTGTTACACCCCCTAGTGGCGCTGTGCAAGCAGTTGTGCACATTGAATAAATGATGGGAGTTCCTGTAGTTTATTTTCATGTCCTGCTAGGCATCAATGCATCCTCTTCAAGGTAGAGTTTAGTTCTTTGCAAATGTTTATTTTCTGTTGGTTTTAGTACACGATGTTCTTATTGAAGTCAAGTTTTAAACTGTAGCCCAGAATGCTCAGTCTCTGACAGAATCCAGAACAGATTTCAAGATGGTTTCAAAACTCTTCTGGGGCAAAGTTGAAAACTAAAGTATCTTTAACCACTCTAGCTTCCAAATGGTCAGTTGTCACTATTAGAATGAAAATTCATGAAACAAAATGGGAACTACTTACCAGCGTACTGGTCCACCAATAATTAGCCCTTACCCTGTGGTGATAAGGAAGTAAAGAGACGTGAGCAGTTATAAACATTTTTTTGTTTTATTACAGAGATGCTCACCAAATGTTGGGGGATGATCAATGTTTTGAGATAGTGGAACGCGCAAGGCTTTTCATAATAAAAGCCAAATGGAGAACATATATGAGATTTTGTAATAGATTGAAGTTTACCGAGCCTTCATCTTGTTTTTGTTTAACAGAAGAAATGTTGGTAGTGAATAATCGCTTTAAATTTGGAACCCATATCGCCTCCTGTAGGAGTCATTTCAGTTGACCTTGTCGTTATTTGTCTCTGGTGGCTCTGATCGCCCCCTGCTGTGTGTGTTTGGTGTTTGCTCACGTTCAGCATCATTCGAGTGTGTTTGAGCGAAACCAAAGATGCCTCCAGCCATGTGCAATGCTGCTCAGACCTGCCCTCTTCCTGTCCTTTCAGAACAAGACCTGCAGAGAAAACAAACACAACCTTTCCTTCTTCCTCTTTTTCTTTTTGTACTTCTAATCTTGTGTCAGAGTTTTAACCTCCTGGGTTCAATGAATCTTCACTGTAGCGATCCTTTGAGACCTTCGGCCGCAAACAAGGTCATGGTTTTTATTTTCTTTTAGTGTTCATCTTTATTATTACTACTACATATTTTATAAGAAAAGAAACCTCATAGCGTGCCTCTTAGACTTTGTTTCCAACTGTGTTTTCCCCTTAAGACCAGCAGTGATACTTTTATAAAATGTTCCTTTTTACCGTTAAACGCCATTTGAGATGTTTTTCTCTTGCTTTGGACCCAGTAGCTGCACTGGCACACAATCGCACTGATTGAGATAGGCAGAAGTATTAGTAACAATGACGATGATGATAAAATGTTTGTAAGAACTACAATGTTTTGTAAAAAAAAAAAAAAAATTGTTAAAAGACTGAAAAAAATCATGTATGAAAGAAGTAAACACAATGACTGTTTTTTTACATCAAGTTAATTCTTTTCAGCAAAACAAATATTTTGGACCTAGTTTCTAAATTATTTTTGTTTTTTTTATCTTGATTATGGGATGACTGACAGCTTGCAGTGGTAACTTCATCATGGGCACCAAGGGTTAACTGGTGTAACCCTCCACTCTTTATTTCCATTTTGGGTTTGGATTCTTGCTTTATTAAGAACTTGAAAAAAAATAGAATGAAGACAAACTCAAGTCCCCTGTAGAAGTAGACCCTTCCCTTCTGAATTGCTGTTGGTGTGATGAAACCTGAAATAGGCATTTATTCTGAACATGGTAGTATGGTTCCAAAAAAAAGATAAAAATTAAAAAATAACAAACATAAATGTGTTGTGGAGGTGGTAAATAATGAATCCATATGGGGATATGAGCGATGGCGGTGGTGATGAAGGGTAGTTTGGAAACATTGTTATTACCTTTTAAATCATTTATTCAATAAAAAAAACACTTTGAAAGAATGTGTTTGTGTTGTACCTTTCAATTTCCCAGATCAAGGAAAATTAAAGCTGCACAAATTGCAACATTATGGGCCTTGTTTTTTTTTTTTATTTTCATCATAAGAGGTTTTTGTCAGGCAAGATCTGTTTGCCTTGGGAGACGCTACTAGGAGCTAGAGGATGACATTTATCGGGATTCCTGTGGGATGGGGTAAACTTTTGTTATTAATCTCGTGATTGGGATGGGACGGGAATAAAAGTCAATGGGAGCGGGAACACCATTAAGACATTATTATGTTATGTATTAAGCAATCCAAACGAGATCCCCCGATTTTTGTAAATCTTTCAGTGCGTCAAAACATGGACGTCAAAATTTTTTTCCGGGTCGGCAACAGAAGTGAACCCTTTAGCACCGAAGCTGTCGCCAGCGACAAACAACAAAGAGAAACAGACCTTTCACCAGGAGATCAGTGACAGACGAGTGATTGATTTCCTGTGATCGCTTTAGCAACAGTTTAGCGGAGATTTCACTGTAAATATAATATTTATACTGTATATAATAATATAACCAGTAACTTTTAGTAGTAGTAATAAGTAAAAAACAAACTAATGAAGCAGCTCTGGACAAAAATGATGGTACCTCTATAAAAGATTGAAAACTATTTGACCAGAGTGACATGATTAGCTCAGGTGTGTCTTTTAATTGACATCACAGGTGTTTCCAAACTCATTATCAGTCAGTCTGCCTATTTAAAGGGAGACAAGAAGCACTCTGCTGTTTGGTGAAAAGGTGAGTACCACACTGAACATGGACAACAGAAAACGAAGGAGAGAATTGTCCCAGGACATCTGAAAAAAATTATTGACAAACATCTTAAAGGTAAACACTATAAGACCATCTCTAAACAGCTTGAAGTTCCTGTGACAACAGTGGCTCATATTATTCAGAAGTTCAAGACCCACGGGACACTAGCCAACCTCCCTGGACGTGGCCGCAAGATGAAAATTGATGACAAACTGAAGAGACGGATCGTTCGAATTGTATCCAAAGAGCCCAGAACAACCTCCAAAGAAATAAAGGTGAACTTCAAGGCCAAGGTACATCAGTATCGCGCCATTCGTTGTTGTTTGAGCCAAAGTGGACTTCATGGGAGACGACCAAGGAGGACACCACTGCTGGAAGGAATTCATAACAAAGCGAGACTGGAATTTGCAAAAATGAATGTTGACAAGCTACAAAGCTTCTGGGAGAATGTCCTTTGGACAGATGAGACCAAACTGGAGCTTTTTGGTAAGGGACATCAACTCTATGTTCATAGACTCAAAAACCAAGCATACGAAGAAAAGAACACTGTCCCTATGGTGAAACATAGAGGAGGCTCAGTAATGTTTTTGGGCTGCTTTGCCTTGTCTTGAATGTGTGCAAGGTAGAATGAAATCTGAAGACTATCAAGGCATTCTGGAGAGAAATGTGCTGCCTAGTGTCAGAAAGCTTGGTCTCAGTCGCAGGTCATGGGTCTTCCAACAGAACAACGATCCAAAACACAGCCAAAAACACCCGAGAACTGCTGAGAGAAAAGTGTTGGACTGTTTTAAAGTGGCCTTCCATGAGCCCAGATCTGAAACCCATTGAACATCTATGGAAGGAGCTGAAACATGCCATTTGGAGAAGACACCCATCAAACCTGAGACAACTGGAGCAGTTTGCTCATGAGGAGTGGGCCAAAATACCTGTTGACAGCTGCAGAACGCTCATTGACAAATACAGAAATCGTTTAATTGCAGTGATT
>SRMA01027001.1:131548-183453 GCA_007224835.1 Danionella cerebrum
ACAGAAGAGTGTCAGCAAGAATCAAAGGAAAGGTGTAGAGAACAGTAGTGAGACCAGCTATGATGTATGGGGTAGAGACTGTGGCAGTGAGGAAGAGACAAGGGACAGAGCTGGAAGTAGCAGAGATGAGGATGTTGAGGTTCAGTTTAGGAGTGACGAGGATGGACAAGATTAGGAATGAGCACATCAGAGGGACAGCTCAGGTTGGTTGTTTTGGAGACAACGTCAGAGAGGCCAGGTTGAGATGGTTTGGACATGTGCAGAGGAGGGATAGTGGTTATACTGGTAGAAGGATGTTGGAGATGGAGATGCCAGGTAAGAGGTCAAGAGGAAGACCAAAGACGAGATATATGGATGTGCTGAAAGAGGACATGAAGGTAGTTGGTGCAAGAGTAGAGGATACTGAGGATAGAGTTAGGTGGAAAAGGATGATTCGCTGTGGCGACCCCTAAACTGGGAACAGCCGAAAGGAAAAGAAGAAGACAAAATGATGAAATAGGCTCTTTAAGCGATTTGTATATCTGTTTTTATTTATTTTGTACATATTTGTAATTGTACGACTGCACTGCAAAGGGAGTTGCTCCACAATTTCGTGGTATAGCTTTATAACGACAAACACTTTTGTTAAACAACTCAAAATTGCGTTACATTTCTCTCCATTTGTTTTGTTTTTATCACAATTTAAGGACAAAATACCATTTTTTTACTAGATGAATTTAAATGCTAAGAAACACTACAACTGGATTTATCATACACCTAAAAACCTATAAACCGTAATATTAGATTAAAATATGGTATTTTATTAATTAATCAATATTGTACCATTATTGACTTGGAGAAAGTTAATTTATTTCAAACCCATTGTGTAAATGTAACTACAATATTAATAGTTCACGTCCAGAACATTTAATAACCACAAACTCAATCCTCCATTTTTTTTCTTCACTTTATTTCAATGACACAATAAAAAGCAATACATTGATATTGAGACTGTAACTGCATTCCCAGTGGCTGCTCCGCTTATGCTCCTGATACTTGAGCACATTGGTGTCTAATGCCCACAATCATTGGGAAAAATCTCTCGAGAGATCGGAGAATGATATTCATCAATGAACCTGATGAAGCTTTAGAAGTTCTGCAAAGAAGAATGATAATATTTTTCATTCATTCATTTTCCCTTTTTTGGGGTCACGGAGGTCTGCCAGTGCACACTGGGTGAGAGGAGGGGGTACACCCTGGACAGTTCGCCAGTCCATCGCAGGACCACATTCACTCACACATTCACATCCTAAGGGGAATTTAGATTAGTCAATTAACCCAACCACATGTTTTTTGGGATTGTGGGGGAAACCTGAGTACCCTGGAGGAAACCCACGCAAGCACAGGGAGAACATGCAAACTCCTTCCAGGAAGGTCACCGGCAAGCCTCGAACTGGAAGGCCACAGTGCTACCCACTGCGCCCCTGTGCCGCCGGGCGGGAACTTTTGAGACATGAGCCAAATGTGCATCAACAAGCATGGAGACTTGTTAAACAAACACAAAAAAATCATAAGATTTTAAATAGTTTAAAAGGAAACAAAAAGTGAGCACACCCTGAAACGTAAACTCTGAAATTGGGCAAGTAGCTATTTCCCAGGGGATTGTGAATAGGGAGCTGGTGTGTGAACTTTAATGTTCCCTCAGATGGTTTCAAGCATGTGTGGCAAAGAGAAGTGTGTCTGGGCTACAGTTAAGCATGGTGGTGGGAGGGTTGCAGTCTGGAACTGCTGACATTGCAGAAGTACCGTTCATTAAGGGGAAAATGAATATTCACACACTAAAGCAGAGCATGATCCCCTTGGTTCAGCAACTTGGATGCAGAGTAGTATTTTATCATGAACCTTCAGCAGAAGGTAAAGGGGATGGACCTTTCCCCAGACCTGAACCCGATTGCGCATCTGTAGGGGAAAAGAGAATGAAAAGCAGAGGACATCCACCAGCTCTGTGATGGAAGAGGGTTAAGGCGAAGCTGGAAAACAATATGATTGACATTTTGGGCTCAATTTGGACATTTCCTCTTTGAGGTGTACTGGGTTATGTTTGCTGTGTGCTGAATGTTCTCACCTCTGTGTGATCCAGTGTATTTGCAAACCTCTGATCACGACACAAACCAAGTTAAGGATCTTTAAATAAAGGTAAAATTCTAAAGGGAATATGGATTTCCATGTCTAATTAAGATGCACTTTGTTTCAAATGTGGTTTTTAATCTATTAAAAGCACGTTTTCTGAAAACTAGTGACCATTGACCATTTATATCCGTTGGTACCATGAAAAGAAAGAAATTCAGGGTGTCGTCACACTTTGTTCTTTTTCTGATTGCTCCTCGTTCCTGAAACTCTGCAGATTTGTGTTCCATGTACCTTCTGATCGATTTCCAAGCACTCGTCTTTTAAAATGACCAGATACACGTAGACGAGATGGTGAAAGAGGAAGAAGAAGCACCCGCACCTCTCGAGTTGGATCCACAATGGTACTGTAGACGTTTCCGTGTTGCACATTACCTGCAGCTCAGAGGATAAAACAAGGGATTGATTTTTGCATAGTTTGTGTGTATCAAGACGAGTCAATATTGATTTGCTTTAATTGATTATCTTTAAAAAAAAATTTGTGGCAATGTTTGTAGCAAATTGTAGAACCCCAGCTTCTTTTTTTATTACAAATATTTTTTCATTAAATTACACATTAATTACACAACAATCTTGAAAAAAAAAATACAATTATTACTACATTTTGTAATTTTTTTCACAGCAAAAAAAATCCCAAAAGGTGAGGACGAACTGGTTTTAAGTTTCAAAACAAAAAAAAAATAATTCAGAAATCCCCCAAATAAACCTCTGCTGAACTTAAAACACTGTTCCAAGAGCTCTTGTGCCATTGTGCTTTTTGTTGTGCCAGAACTTTGAAAAACGCAAGCCATAATACAAGTCTTGTACATCCAAGGGACTAGTACTTTCACCACTAGATGGCACAAACTTGGGGTCTGTAAAAAGATTCTGAAAGTCAACCGCACACTCACATTTAATTAGAATTTCCGAGCAAATGTCAGTTGTTTGTTTAAAAAAATTAATAACCCATTTGAAAGCTTCACATTATATTTGAAATCAAAATTAAACAATAGGTGGCTTGAGAAATTCCAACTTAATTTAAAACAGCTGCTGTGATTGGCACGATAAAAAAGTGAAATGTGTTTGAAAAAAAAACAGTGTTTGGAAAACGTAAAAAAAAATGTTTATTAATAAAAATAATTTTTTTTTATGTGAATGCTTTTGCGTTTTTGTTATTAACAAGATGTTAAAGTCTCACTTGCACGTCGTCGGTTCAGCGATCACAGAAAAACATCCCGCGTCAGCTTCAGGAACAGTTCATCTCCGGAGAACCGCGTCATGATTCACAAACAATCCTTTGAGTTTATTTCAAAGAACTCTTAAATAGCATTGCAATGTAATACGTTTCTTGACTAAGCAGATACAGAAAACAACTGGAATGACGAACAGAATTTAAAAGTACATCACAGTAAATGTGCATCAGAATACTGTCTGTCTGTGTTTATGTGAAACAGCTGAAGGCAGATTAAACTTTTGTGCATGGCTCAATATTTACAGTAAGAGGCTGGAAATCTTCTCAAGTATCTCAGATGTACAGCAACACAACACCTACACTTCCACAACACACAGAGCAAGATTAAGAGTGAGGTCAGTGAGCGAAGGCTTTACAGCAATTAGAAAACCGTAAAAACAGCACAAGAGCGAAACTAAACAAGGCAACCGGAGGAGATCATCTCTTCAGATAAACATACAGAACCCAGTTCTGTTTACATTTTATATTGCTATAATAATTGTTCTTTAGCTAGAACTCTATATGTTTAAAGTCTCATCCTCAGGTGAATATTTACTAGAAAACACAAAGCTTTATATCGAGCATCAGAAGTGTTAAATGTGAGGCATTTCTCCTCATGTAGCCATTGATAAAAGGACAGTTCAAACGCTGCTTTAAAATAGAACCGTACAGAAACACTCGAGGGAGAGTAATTCAAGGATAAAAGAGTTGAAATGCTCCATGTTCGATTCATCCAGGGATTGTTTTAAAAGTAAAAGTTTTCAATTTATGATCAGATAAGAAACAAAACAGTGGCCGGTGCACATTTAGAGCCCATATCATGGACATTATGGCGTCATGTTTTGGAAATCTCCAGGTGCAGGACGACTTCTTCAAACTCTGGTCATTCATTATATATATATATATATATATATTTAATCAATTATTCTCACCTGGTTTTTCCAGTGACTCATTTTTCAAAAACCCTTCCTTCACATGATTTTATTCTGCATCAATGGGCAGCAAGACCCAGTGTGCGGTGATTGGATTACGGTGTGCTGCATGTGTTGGAAATGGAAATCCATTACCATTAAGTTGGGTCTACAGTAGTCTGGGGCGGTATTGCTTGGCCAAGACACACCCATGTCAAGCAACCAATCCCATGTCATTTGCCGTAGAGTTGAGCAACAATCAACCAGAAGTTATCTCTAGCAGGAGCAGTCCCATTAGCATCTCAAACACAGAGTAAAGCTCTCTTACGCACCAATGCCATTTGAGAGTTGCATGAATCTTTGCAAGGTTTCTCAGCAGGGTTCTCT
Source organism: Danionella cerebrum (assembly GCA_007224835.1). Taxonomy (NCBI): domain Eukaryota; kingdom Metazoa; phylum Chordata; class Actinopteri; order Cypriniformes; family Danionidae; genus Danionella; species Danionella cerebrum. The sequence goes on from SRMA01027001.1 coordinate 136,223, forward strand.
TCGTCTGGGTCAAGCAAATATTGATGCAATGACGCTCCCTGCCTGAAGATGGCATTTGTGGTACAACGAAAGAAGAGTATGACACAGAGAAGAAATCAATGATCACATTGAAAAGAATCACAGATGCTGAGCAGTTTATTCTGTTGCTGGCTGATCACAGGGAACGGTTTAACAAAAATGTGGAGAAAAGAGAAGATTTGTGTCGCGCTATTCAAATTCAATATGAAAATGTGTGATGAGGAAGCGGCTACTCACTTTACGTCCTACTCATGTCAGCAAAAGAGCCAGCTTTCACTGGTTGTTCTAGCAAACCGAACTCATATAGCAGCGCAAAACTCTCTTTCTTCAGCACCACTCACTCGTTCACTTCGGATCAGTTTATGGAGGCCTCAAAGCATCTCTTCCTGCCTCCACTAACAAACTCCTGCACTCCGTGTACGCTGTGAGCTTCACATTCTAAATCCAATGTTTAATTGTTCTTCATAATCTCTCGTTTTCAGTACACACGATAGATCTTTTTTTTCCTAGATCCTACTGCTGCGCTGAGGTTTCCTAGTTGTATAAAGTAAAATAAACGAGACTCTTGCTGTAGGAATGAAACAGATCACCAACCGCATCAGACTTTTATTCAATGCTCCGATTTCTTGCAGAGAATAAAAAGTGTTCTTGAGGAGGATTATTCTCTGTTTCTGCCTCATGTCATCTAAAGTATAGTTTTTTTTTTTTAATATATTTATAGTTTTTTATTTGGAACAGACAGGACAGTTGAGGGAGACAGGAAGAAAAGTGGAGAGAGAATGGGGTGGGATGGGAAAGACGACAGGGTCGGGATTCGAACCTGGACTAAAGTATAGTTTGAATGGAAATCTATTGTTTTTTATTGTTCAATGGAGATGAAATTGGGTTTCTCGGTTCACGACCCTTGAGACATTAATTTTTCATTTGAACTGTCCCTTTAACAAATGGATGTTCCTTACAGTACAAGAGCACTCGGTCTATAGCTCTGGTTTATGAAAGTACTTGGTGTGATGGAAATGTTTTTAACCACATATTACATGACATTTTCCCAAAATAATCAGGGGTGCGCTTCCCAAAACCATAGCCACACACACGCTCCATCTTCAATGGGTTCCAGAATGAGTCAATTCTGTCACAAACTCTTGTGGTGGGAATCATAGCCCCTCTAAGATAATCCGGACTCTCGATGGTATGTTGTTTTACTCACATTAGCTAGTTTGAATGACCCCATAAGGGTCGAGGGGTCTTAGGCAGGGAGAATGCGGGGTTAGCAGTCATCGCAGACTGGGTGGGGGTGGGGCAAATTCTGCTTCAATAAATAAATAAAATCATTGTGACTTCTGAAATTTTAAAGCTGAGTTTTTCTTGTGAAAGGGTGAAATAAAATATGATTTTAAATGTGATATTACGGCAAATAAACAACGCTAGAGTAGCTGAGATTCAAGCTTGTCTAAGGGTTTGAAAATAAAGAGTTTATTAGCATGTGATGTTTAAATAACACGTTTCTGAAGGAGGCTTGTTACATAATCCTTATCAAACAGAGAACCTTCAATATTTTTAACCTATCCCACCTTCTACCCCATAGCAACCATTAAGTCAGGGACCTCCATCCATTCCCGGACAACTTACCTAGTAATTGTACGACTGCAAACTACGCTCACGACGCCATGCGGGTTTAATCCCAACAGAATCAGTATGGCAGCAGTACACAAATTCTAGATGACAGGAGGGGGCGGGGTCAGCAGTAGCTCTGGACCATTTTATATTTAAATTTATATTAAAATATATATATATATATATTAAAAATTAAATTTATATTTACACCAAATAAAGCAAGCCTTTATTAGGTATGAAACATTAACCAATCAAAATCAACTTTGTGAGAAATCCATTTAAAACTAAAAAAGAGAGCAGCTGGTTTCCAACATCTGTAACATTCCTTTGGGAAAATTGAATAAAATGCTGTTATTTCATTCTGGCTGTAAATTTTGAGCATAATATCAAAAGCAGCGTACTTTGAGAAAGATTGAACATTTTAAATGCATTTGACTTTTTAACACGTAACAGTTTTATGCCGAAAATTTTAATGTAACCAATAATAACATTGATCTATTTTTTGTCACTGCATTCCAGGTTTCTTATGCAAAGTTATAGCCTCGCATCCTTCTTCTCTATATATGATTATATATTTATTTTGTGTATATATCATTGTGTAGCAGGTAGCTAGTTCTGTCTGATATGTGGCATCAAAACTATTGCGTGTTTAAACCAATCAGATGGCAGAAACAAGCATCTTCTTCTTGCTACACGGTTTGGGAAACGCACCCCTGCTTGAATCTTTCCCTCTGCTTCATGTCTCACTGCTCAGGCTCCATGTGAACCTTCCATTCACACAGGGAGCAGTGGGTTTCGTAGCTTTCAGTTCACTGATTTTGGCCTGCACCATGCACGTGAACGCGGCAGGATTTGGGGTGCATCCACTGTTGCCCCGTTCACCCTTTGAAAAGTGAAGACACCCGCACCTGCCCCGCCCTGTGTGAAATAGCCTTCAACAGTGAGCGTGTGCATCAGAGGCAAGCGCTGTGTGCGTTCTAGTGGACCTTCTTGTGTTTGAGGCGGGTGAGCTCAAGCAGGTTTCTGCAGAAGGGGGCGCTGTGATGGGAGAGCAGGGTCAGGGTTTTTCCATGGATCAACGTGAGGGCCGTCTGGTGTCCTGCAGCCCACACTCTATACCAGGGGCCGAAGAAAGGATCAGAAACAGCTGGACACAGCATGTTGTTCAGATTCACCTCAGTCAACTGCAACAGAGAGATTCAGACGAGCTGAGCAAATGTTGAGGATGAAAGAGTACAATTACCTCACTCCTACCCCTCGCCTCAATAATATCCCTCATAAGATCACCATGACTTTACATTTACCTTACAGTGCTCAGCATAACCTCACTACATTTGTCAGAAAACCTTTAGTTTCCTTTGAGAATTAGCATTTTCTATGAGCTACTATACTACAAAATACTCCCTCGCATGTGCGCACACAAATCAATGATTTCCTAACGATTCATTCAAGCCCATGTTGAAAAAAAGTGTTCATCCCAATCATAGCCTTAGGAGAAAAGCCACACTTAAGACGACAAAATTCTAATTAACCAGCTTTCAACCACAAGTGAATCTAATGATTTTGAAGGTTTCCAGGAGACTATAAAAGGGTAATACTTAAAGAAAAGCTGTCAGAAATGAATTCCCATCGAAGAGAAATATCACAAAATCTGAGAAAGTAAATCATGTCTTTAAACCAAAAAAGCTGAGTATTAAAAGATCAACAATGCTTTACATATCAGTCTAAAGACTGTTTCCTGTGACACCATACGACCAACACTGCAGAGGAATGGCATGCAGGGGTATCATCCACAAAGAAAGCCTCTCCTGACCCATGCACAAAAAAAGCATGCCTGCAACTTGCTTGGGCCTAAAAGATGAAGACTACTGGGACTCTATACTCTGGAGTGGTGAGAACTAATAGATTAAAAAACTGCTTGGCATCATGAAGGTGTGGATTTTGTAGAAATGGTGGTGGCAGAGTTCTTATGTGGGGCAGCAGGAGAGCTGCTGATGTTGGGGAGCTGCATTTCATTGACGGCATCATGAACTTAACTCGATGTCCAGCTCGATACTGAGAAGATGCTGCCATCTCTTTTTCAACTAAACAATGATCCCAAACACACATCTGATCAAACACCGGGAATTTTGAACCGACACATGAGGTTCATCTAAAAGAGGTTCTTCTTGAAGAATAGAAAAAAGATAGATGCTGCAATCTGTTTCTAACTTGTTCATTCCATTCCCAGAAGACTTAGTGCTGTCCTTAAAGACCACAGTGCTCATACAAAAGACTAGATGTAGTGCTTTTTGTTATTTTTATTTTAACCAACTGAGCATTTTGTGATCTAACTTCAATTATTAACTTTAATTTCATGTTCTGAAGTTAACTAAGTGATTAAATTCATACTTTTTATAGAGGGTGTACTCATTTATGCTGAGAACTGTAACTGCACTAGTGTTCACCAAACTGATCACATGACTCAAAACCATTTGAGCCGTGATTCTGCGCTTACTAGCTACAGATGAACGGATGGCAGTACATATATCTATATATGGTGGGTGTGTGCATCGTACCATGCCGAGGCCCTGCAGGAAGACAAAGTGGTAGAGGAAGAGGATTCCCATCGACAGCAGAGCCCACCACATGTCCGCCAGTGGCTCTGGCTTATACACACCTGCCAGACACACAAACGTTAGTCCACAAGGTCATCTTTGCCAGGAACTTATTGAACCTGAAACTAAATATCTTTTTTATTATTATTTGGAGAAATGTTCATGTGGAGCACAGAAAAGGTAAACTGGGATCACAGCTTGAGCAAATGCTGAACTTCAACATCTCTTTCAGCATCACATCTGTCGCTTCAGCTTTAAAACCAATAGGGATATGTGCAAGCAGGAAAGAGGAAAGGATGGCACACCTGAACCAACATTTCAACGTATACACCGTTTTTTGCTTATAAATGGTTCAATAGCAATTGTCATAGGGTCACTTTATACAATTTTTAAAGCAGTTATAATAAATATTTGAGCCCTTTATACTAGCACTGCACCGCTAGTAACTTTCTAAATACAATATTAATCATAAAAAACATTGTTGAATCACCTCATTATTTTGCCACGCCCCCTTTGAGACTTGTAGTCTGGGAATCATGGGTAATGTAGTGCATAATGGCTGCCAGCCGCAAGTCAAATAGAACGGCATGAAGTTGTTCAAATGAGAAATAAGAGTTTCCTGTGTGTCCCCCAGGCTCGAGGAGGACATAAATAAAGTTCAAAAGTGCCACGAAGAGTTCTGTGTAAGTCTCATCACTTCACAAACTAATGAATCCACCGTAAATGTGTAGAAAAGAACACAGTTTAGCTTCAACAACCCCAGCTTCTTTTTTTAACAAATATTTTTTCATTACATTACACAATAATTTCTAAACAATCTTGATATTGTACAGAAAACTGCAATTCCAAATCATTTCTTTACCTTTAGCAAAAATCTAAAGTGTATAAAAGTGAATAAAAATAATAAATACCTTCAAAAAGCAAAGACAAGGTCAAAATACTGTGAAACCAGGGGAACCTCTCCTAAAGCCTTTACACTGTTCCAAGCACTTTTAATTTTTATTACCTGTCAGCAATAACCATCAATATTAAAATAAATAAATAAATAAATACTTAATAGAAGAAATAAATCAGTTTCGCTTTTAGTACGAAATACATTTTCACAATATCCTAATTATATGACCAGAACTGGTCTACTATTCCAGATGTCTGTATGTATTTTTTGGCTAATTTACTACAATTTACCTTTTTCCTCAAAGTTTGTTTATTTTTATCCTGCAAAGCAACAAATATATTTCCAAACATACACAGGAGGTACGTTGTTATTAGTATTAAATATCCAGTAAGTATATTGTACTTAACCTTTTATTAAAGTGGTTTAGAAACATTTTAATTACAACTTAACAATGAATTAATTTAACGTCTCACAGATAAATCTTATATTAACTAGCAAATGAAACACTGAAATGATCGTCAGAGAGTGATCATTGAAGAAACACGTCAGGCTGCAATGCTCAGTCGAACAATAGAGGACGCTCAAGCTCTACACATGAATAATATAACGTTGATGGGTAACACAAAAAGGATAATAAAGCATTTCCTGGAATAGGCTATAAATCAGATTTCCCACTATATAATAACGTATTTTCAGGGGTGTGGAAATACAAAACCATAATTCTGTAACAAAGTAGCACTGAATGCACAATGCCGAATAATGTTTGTTTGTAATAATAAAGAAGCTTTTTATTATTACAAACAAACCACTATTAACTCATTTTCAGCTCAGATTAAAGATGATTTGATATACAGGTGCTTCCAAGTGATGTTCTGCAAAAGCCTTCTCTAAGATTAAGAGGATCATTGGTTTCTTCAAACTGTCGTCACCTTCTCATCAAGCTGCTTGGCGATGGACTTCCTGGGCACTTATTGAAATCAGCACTCAGATGAAACATGGTGAGAGTGATCATATTTGTTTGTAGAGGACTTGAGACACTCTACTTCTGTGAATTTTCTAAAGCTTTTATTGGCAAAGCTTTGCAACACAGATTTATTCAGGACGAAACTTGCCAAAGCATTAGATTTAAAGCCAGCACAACTGTTCATCTAGTGGTAAAAGTAAACCCTTAGTGAAGGTATTTTCAGAAAATCTTATTACACATTTCCTTTAAAGGGGGTGTTATATGTTTTTCAGGCATATAGTGTCGTTTTATAGCACACTCAAGTAACAGTTTTACCTACAGTTGTAATGTAATCGCTGTATTTGTCATAAACAAACTCATAGAAATTTGACTTGGCATCTTGGCTACACGTAACGCCCTGATATTCACCTGTCTCTTTAAGACCACATCAAGGCTGGAAAAAAGAACGACAATGGGAGGCATAGACAGTTTAGGCTAAGAATGCCCATAGTGTGTGCTAGGATCTTACACTTACCTCCTTTCCTGAAGAGATAGACTGGCACCAGATAAAGCATGGAGTGCTGAATGTAGTAGATCTCCTTCTCAAATGGAAGCTGTGAGGGAAAGAAAGGAAAACAGGCCTTCAAAAAAAAAACAAAACAACAAAAACAAGGAGGCGCTTTAACCATCGGGTGGTTCTTTGGCCTCCACCCTGCGTGTATAATACAGTAGGAACAACAACTGACAGTTTATATTTATAATATCATCATCGTCAAGTTGTTGTTTATTTTGTTAATATAAACATAAATTCAGACACAAAACACTAAATGTACAAATTTAAAAGCTTTCCTTATTTAAATCAAATGATGGATCTTTTTGTGCCTTCACTCTGTGTCACCTTTTGTAAAAGACATTTGCAATCATTAAAAAGAGCTATACATCAAACACATCCACAAGCGCTCATGTTTCTTTCATGAATTAAAGTGAGCTGTAGGGGTCTCTGTAATTTCTCAGTGTTATTATCAGTCTAAGAAAAGAAGTCTGACATGGAAAGAACAAAAGAAAGTGCCTAATATATGATTAAAATAATGTACTGTTTAGCATATTTTCAACCATTTACTAGAGTTTTGTTTGTACAATGGTATATTTAACATCACAAATAAAAGAAACGATTCCATCAGAATCACATAATACTGGCCGCAAGGTCAATACACAGAATGGTTTGTGTTTGAACAATCTTTTTGAGCAGCTATTGATCCCCAAAAGGATTATCTTTTTGATCTTAACCACTCATCTAGCCCGAGGAGGACTGAAGCTAGCTGGTCTGAGCTCCACAGAGTGGTGTAATCATGGCTATTGTTCACGTGTTTATATTCATACCAGTCTGGTGTTGACAACAGGGAAGAGAAGAGCGAGGAGGGCTCCATTCAGCATGTGAACCTGAAGCCTGGGGGTGAAATGCAGTATTAGACATTGAAAAAGTAAAACATCTACACTTTTATTGTAACAGATCAGACTGAGTCACTGAAAATAAACTGTGATGCAGAATTATGTGATTTCAGCTTCTCAAAGAACAACCAAGCTAAACATCATTAAAGCAAACATACCTCCTATAATTAACAATCAACCTGCCATTTCCGTCCTTCTCTCTATCTATCTATTCCAGCTTCTCATTCCTTTTCAGGGTCAAAGGGTTCTACCTTTAATTACAGATAAAGGAAACCAAAGGAGTCAGATTGTAACGCTCTCCTAGTTTTTTTTTTGCTGGGGTGCCAGAACGGTTTTACTCTGTCAATTATTTTTTTTATCAGAGAGGTTATCAGGATGTAAGCTTTATGTCTTGTCAGATGTGAGTCATACACCCTATCTTTGGTAGAACAGACATTACTCATAAAAGAAACCCCAAAGCAAAAAATGTTGCATCACTAATCATTTATTATATTTTGTGCACACAAAAAAAAGACTAAGAAAATGTGATTTCATGGGTCATCTTTCACAATTCCCGATTGATTTCGAGGCTCTCCCCACTCTCTCTCTGCAAACGCTGACATTCTGCTTGTGTTCTCTTTACACTTTCCGGTTAAAAACTCTTCTTCGTCATGTTCCGGTTTGAGCTTCCTAGCTCCTTAGCGCCACCTACAGACCCGAATGAATCACTCGCACCAATGAGCTCCAAATAGGGAAAAATATTACGACTACTAAAGAAAATTATAGGTATATAATGTTTTGTAGATCGTTAAGAGATATCAGTGTGAACCATCAACAAATAAACACAGAGCCATTCACAAGAATTATCCAATAACTCAGATGTTTCAAAGCAAGATCAGTCAACGGATTAAAGTCCAACTTTATGAACAGCTCCAAAATAAAGACAAAATTACATCACAAAAGAACATATGATACTATAGATACTATATGGCCCATTCTATTCTCCACTTAAACCATTGGTCATAGAAAATAAACTATTTAATTCTTTAGGAATGTCAACATATTATTTTAATCCAAGATCCAGAAGTATCATATATTTAGAAGGACACCAACATTTTGTTTTGGGTTTTTATATGGAGTGAATTCTGACCCAAATTCGCAAACACAAAGGGAAACCTATTTGCAAATATAAAAATTAGTTTGAGAATAAATAGAACACTACTCACTAACAAACCAAAACCTATTTGAAAAAACAAATGTTGCTTTAATTAGCTCAAATAAATTTTGGCACAAAAAAAAAAATTGTGCAATATTCACAAAGAAATACAGGGCCTTGAGCTGAATTCAAGACAGCAGAGGGCGCTATGGGTCATTTAATGGTCCTCTGGAGAAAGACGCAAGTCCTTGTTTAACTTTGTCTATTATTCAGTTATTGTGGTTTTTATTAAAAATCTTGAGATTATTAAATGCATTACAAACCAGGTCAATTATGGCTTATTGATACTGTCTATCCTTAGGGAACGGTGTATTTAATATTTAGTTAGAATTATTTAATTTGCTTTAACTAGTTTATTTGATTAGCTAACTAGCATAATGTGACATTGCTAACTTTGAACACCTCAAAACTCTTTAACTCATTTATACGCTCATAATAAGTTAGGGATAGTGGTTTTTACGTGTGACATTACAATTTGATCTAAATGTAAAGAAATAAGTAAAAAGTTCTCTTTGATATTACCAATGTTGGTCTGTGTCATGATGCTGATCTGCTGATGACACCAAGCACCAAGTTCACGAGCAACATTACTTTTCCACACGTCAAAAAAAGACCAAGTCATCTGCAAAATTTCTGACTGCCACGGCTTGGAAGAGGAAGGTCAACCGACATGGAAATCATGCTAAAGAAGGCAATACATCAAATATGTTTTTATCTTCTACCACATTAACACAGTGTACCGACAACTTTCACCCAAAGTGAGCTGGAGATGAGCACCAGCAGACCCCAAAAGGAAATAAACGGGTATGAAGATGAATGAATGAAGACGGTTTCGTTTATTTATTTTGCTTGATGTTCAAATGTTCTATATGTTTCATCAAATAAAATGTACTGTGTTCAGTTGTTTTTGTACTCAGAAATTTAAATATAACATTGTAAAGTAGTAATTACAATACAGTGATATCTAAAACCATGTTATTTTTATCCAAGGTTATCATACCGTCAAAATCTTATATACCGGCCCATGCCCAAGACACCTTTGCGTGTATATTAAAACCAGGGCAGCCTACAGTAAATCTTTAGTCTTAATTACACAATTGCATGGAGTGAATTACGGTTTATTAAAGTGCCACCTAGTGTTCAGGAGAGGGTCTGTGCACTCATTTTTAAACACAAGAAGAAAAAACGCAGAGAGCTGATGACGCAGCCAGCAGACTCATAGGTTTGCAAAGGCGTGTGTTCCTGGCTGTTTGAATGATGAACTTTGCACATGTTTGTACCCATATAATGTTGAATTTGATGACGATTTGAAAGTGTTGTGTATTGGTATGTAACCCACAATAACGCACACCTGTATACACAACTACATGGAACACATGAAATGGGGTGTGCATCTCCACAATACTAATGTCTCCCTATCCTTCATTTTTGAAGTGAAAAAATAAAGCGTAGTATTTATGACATCGACCGAGTCTCTCCCAACATTCCTGACGTATTCTAAGTGTATATTACACATATGAAGAAATGCACGTTACACAAGAAACAAAACTGCAAGAGAGAATGCACCTCTGGATATAAATAAGGGATCTGTTTAACATGAAACTCTCTGTCCTGAGCATTCAGAGAAAAGGTGTCGAAAGGTTGAAAGGCTATTTTAAGAGGAGATAATGAATAGCTCCGTATTCAACTTATGCTTGAAAGGCTCATGACCAGTACTGATACGAGTGTTGAAAAGAAATCTAAAGAAATTATTCACAATTATTCATAGTACTTACCTAAAAATGACCATTGCCGTTTTACAAGGGGGGCACGCAAGCAGGAAAATCTGCAAAAGAGAAAAAAAAAATCTCTAAAAACACTAAGAATTATTGGTGCATCTATAGGTGTGTTTCAAAATAAGAAAAACAGAACTAATATAAACCATTAAATTAAAATGAGTGAGATTGTGTTTTTTGTTATAGCATGAATAAGTGATTAATCAAAAAATCTGGTGAATTTTATAAAAGAGGCTCTACATGGAATCTTTTGCAAAGAAGCGAAGCTGTGCTTATCTTATCAGTCCGAGTTTATCACGTCACTAAAAGATAATCAAACATTCTGAGTGTTCGACAAACAGCCATTCAGCTACTGGAATTAACTCACAGTTGCTGTCAGGCTTTTTATATGACTGAAGCTCAAGGTTTTAAGCACGTGACCCCTAAGAGCGTATTGTTGAAAACTTGAGCACGGTATGATAAGAACTTTAATGACAGAAGAGCTGAGCAGAGTCGGGACTAGTGCAGCACGTCAAATGTTTTTCTATAGCGGGTTTTATGCAGATGCTTCAAAGAAGCTTCACAGAAAGAGGAGACCTAGTTCTTATATGAATATTGTAAGTTTTATATGCATATAATATTAATATCAACAATTATACCAAATAATGTTAAGCCAGTTATGTTAAAAATATGACATGCTGGAACTTCACTTCATCTCATGAGGTGACGCACTTCCTGTGTAACAGCGGGTTTTTAAAATGTGGCTGACCGCTTCCTGCTCCCTCTCTCTCATGACGGACCCAAAGGAGCGGAGCTCATCACAGCAACAGAGACAATGACTTCCAGGCGCCCCTCTGGGTCAAAACATGCTTTTCAGTACCATCCTATCATTGCATAAATAAACCTGTTTACTTTCTGTTCATTTCAATCCTGCCTCTCGAATCTCGAGGATAACATATTTTCAATAATGGTGGTAATGGCTGAGGTAAAGTTATAAGTTTAGTTATTTGGTTAAATCATATTGAAAAAAATATTTTTTTGTGTCTGATCGTAATTATGCTTTATATTTCTAAATAAAACTCACGTGGGGATCCACATGAAACTCCACAGCTACATTTCTAATGATAGGAGTCGTAAATGTGGTTTTCCGAGGGTTGATCTATTAGCAGAGAGAGGCCGGTACACAAGGCTTCTTCACAAACCAGGTCTTTATTGTGCCACCCGTGATCAAACAAAACCGACATAAAACAGCAAATAAACAAAAAGGGTCTACAAACAAAACACTTGAGCTCAAAACACAAATAAACAAATGCTCAACAGCAAAACCTACTGAACTTAAACTGTGAGGGATTCAAGATAAACTAACTAAATGTAGAAGAGTGAACTCTCTCAAAAGAGTAAGGTCCCAGATGCCAGGATACAATTTTTGGTGCAGCGTCCACAGCTCGTCTCTCTCCTTCCCTCAATGAGTCCTCCCGAGCTCTGACAGCAGGCCCTTAAATATGGCTGGTTTCCCAGCATGCCAATTGGACCCAACCATCAGCAGGTAAGTCCACCTCTCATATTCTCTAACAAAAATGTTTAACTTACTAAATTATGCATCATAAGGTTTTTAATCATCCTAAAACTTAAACAAAACAAATGATAACAATCAGAAAATGGTCAAAACAAATATCCCACAATATACAGACCATGTTTTAAGTTTAATACTTAAATGTGTCCCCTCTCTTCCAGAATGGATCATCCCGGGCTCATCCAATCAGGACAGGACACATCAACTCTCTCACCACATGGCTTACACCAACTCCTACTACACCAATATTAAAATTCATACACAAGGATACTCTGTGTGTGCAGATTATTTAAAATGACAAAATGGGACAATGGGCCTATGCACATTATCACAATAGGAAACTATAGACGCGAAACACATTTACTCTGAAATGACTCTAAATCCAATGGTAAAGCAAGCCGGCTTTGCTGAAACACAAACAACTCTCCATCAGATTCCAAAGCCTTTACAGTGATAAAAAATGTCAGGGACATAGTTGTAGACCAACAAACTAAGACCCTACTTAGTAGTTTGGTGAAAAGGTGTCAACAGTTGGTGAGATTAGACTGCAGTGGTCGAAACAAAAACAACTGTGAAATTCAGAAATTCTGGGCCCCACACAAGATCCCTCCATCTGGTCTTGTGATAGGGATGGTTAGTAGGGGTGTAACGGTTCACGGGGATGTATTGAACCGTTTCGGTACGGCCTGTTCGGTTCGGGACACTTGCGTACCATTTCGGTATTCAGTATTTTTATTAAATGATATAAATGTATTATTAGCGCGATATTAAGCGCAGCGGAACAATGTTCCTATGCGAGTTTCCGCACGGACGCTATTGAGTGAAGCACAGCTGCACACCGGGTAGCTGTGAGAAATGGCAACAGTGAAAGAGAAGCCAGAGCTTGAAGACCCTCTCACCTCACTACGGTCTCGTGTTTGGGAACACTTTGGCTTCTCTGTGAAAATACATAACAGGGATAGACGAGTGGATAAATTTAAAGTTGTATGCCAACATTGTTCCACGGAGATCGGGCAGGCAACACATCTAACATTTTCTACTGCAACCAGATCTGTGCTCTCTTCAGAAAATGTGGATAGGTTCATCTATCCTAACTAGTTGCAGTATTTCATTTTTTATTTAAAAAAATGTGCTTTTCTTTATAAAAATATCACCCAAAAGTGTCACTTTTATTTATTTTATGCAAGAATTCTATTGTGTATTGGCTGCTTTTCAAAATAAAGATTATGTTAGTTCTTATTGTTTTGTACCGAACCGAATTAACCGAACCGAACTCTCCAAGACACTGTACCGAACCGAATACGATTTTAGCATACCGTTACACCCCTAATGGTTAGACATATACAAGGGCATCCCATTGATCTCAAAGCAGTGATCACAGAGAAAACAAGAGGTTGTACACATGGTGTCATGGTAGTCACTAGTCAAAGAGCGAGTGGCTAAAAAGTCGATTGTGTGATTGACGTTTCAAACTGATCTCAGAGAGTAAAGTGACACCATTATGATGATTAATCCAAGTAAACTTGGAAAATTAAACTTCTTCTAACCCAAAGAAAGGAGAAGCAGATGAATTGTGTTGATTCCAATTCTTTCCAACTTTCCACATCAGAATAACTCATGTTCTGCATTTTAGGCTATTATCACAAGCCATTTTAAACCATGTTTTGCCACTCGACCTCAGTAAAGGGGTTGTGGTCCGGTGGGAAAGTAACGTCAATCACAGAGGACTAGAGGCTTGCTCTACCTAGAAAGTCCCCCAGCTCACGTTTGTCAATAAACATCTGAATGACTCAGATGAGATGACAATTAAGCAGTCAGTCATTCTTTAAAATAACACAAAACATGTTCATGGAAACATGCCCTGGGGTGTGTTTGTGCAAATTGGAGAGGACCACTACAATTCATAGAAGGAATGATTGAGAGTCATGTAGTCAAATCAAACAAAGATTGGTTTTTCCAGCACAATGAAATTACTCAAATGAGATATCCAAAGAAACAAGATTTCTTCCACAGGAAGCACAAAAAGGTGTCGAGCAAGTCTGTAGACCTTAGAACAATTGTAAGAATGCTAACAAGGGTGAATTATTAACTAATCTTTTATAAAGGTGTCAAATGTAGATTATTTTCGTTAAAAAGCAAAATAGTTTTTATTGATTACTCTTTCACAATATTTTAGAAGGCCGGTATATTGAGAAACTATGTGGCCTAATGCCCTCTTTTTAGTTTCCCTTGATTAAGAAAAGCAGGATTAAAATTAAGAAAATTATTCTGTGAAAAACAGAAATTTCACAAGAGGAATACTGTTTATGAAAGAATATGTATTACTGGGATGCTTAAAAATAGAATATGGAGGGAAAGTCAATTTTTTCAATAATTTATTTACAATTTTAAGGAATTATTGAAGAGAAAATGTGATTGGAAAAAGTGAAGGGATAAGCGCAGAAGATTATCGAGCCATTCAGAAATCTAGGGGAGCTAATGAACCAAAAACAACACCAGAAGCTGCGTCTATGCTGGGCTAAGAAGAAAAGTACTGGTGTGTTCCCAGTGCTCCAGTCATCTCTTCAGATGAAAGCAAAAGCATTTAATTTCAAGGTCTTAAGGCTTCTTACACTATGACCCAAACTGAAATTCTGGATGGCTTCTCTGCTCTGGCTGCTCTTTGTCTGCGTTAAGGAAATATTGATGCAATGATGCTCCCTACTTAAAGATGGCATTAAAACAGATGCACTCTGTTCCACACAGGGAAAAAAATCCACAAAAATGTGAAGAAAAGAGAGTATTTGTAGCACGCTATTTCTTTCCTGTACGAAGTCGTAAAGAAAATGTGGGAGGATTGCCACAAACAACTCCTTTATGACCTACTCACGTCGTCAAAAGAACCGGTTTTCATTGGACTTTTTTACTTGAGAAAAAACAAAGCAGACATAGCAATCTTGAAACTCTTTTTCATAGACGCCACTTCTTCAGTCAGATGTGTTAGCCCATGGTTTTCAATCACATGAAATATCTGAAGAGGCACACACTTTCAAACCAGATAATGTCCAGTCTCAATTTTTCACAGTTAATGATGGTTTATTGTTTTCATCATGTCCACAGTCAACGCAGCAGCCTACCAAAAAATAATTTAGAGCACTTCATGCTTCCTGCAGAAGAAAAGGAGTGATCCACCTTCAATAACACCCGAAAGGCTGATCTCATCCATGCTACGCCATCGGAATGGATGCAAACGTAGACACAACAATGAACTGACGACATAATACAATACACCAGAACATGTGTAAAATCCTTCTTTTAGGTCAAATGGTAAACTTTTGTGAGACGCCTGTTTAGGCTCTTTTTTATACAATTATGATAATGAATAAATAAAAGCCTAAAAGATTTGACAGTGTGTAGTGAACTAACATACAAATTTCCCTTTTCAAAACCAGTTTTTGAAATATATTGATAAGAATTTCTAATAACAATAATAAATCTGTTTAGATCTTCTGCAATGGATTGGTGACCTATCCGCAGCATCTTACCTGAGGTGAGCTGGATATAGGCACCAGCAGACAAGCAGCTAAGATGAATGAATGTATAGAACTTTTCAAATATATATTTCAGAATTTTTTTTGTTGTTAAATTGACTATTGAAATGACTCAATATTAAATTAATTAGTCTTTGAAAATGTTCAAGTCACTTCTATTCAGTACAGCATCTTGAATTACCAAAGAGTATGGAAAGTCCTCGAGAAATATACTTGTCCTTTAATTTCAACTATTGAGACATGAAGAGCTCAAAATCGAAGAACATTGCAGATCCTGTTTTCTCAACTGTAGATATTGCACAAATCTTTGAATGCTTGCCTTGTTTTTGCCACTAATGCGCCTATAATACTGAAGAAATATGTTAATGAACAAAGAGGTATTTAGTTCCTGCTCTGAAAGGAAGTGGAGAAACATTGAGCAGTCACTGTTAAAGGTACACAGACAGACACTCTAAAAGGGATTAGGATGACTTGTGTTACAAATACATCAAAATGTTACTAAACTATGTGGTTGACAAATGTAGTGAACATATTTGTATTGCCCCTATGAATTGTATTGTGCTGCTATAGTATTTCAGAAGCTAATGTGTTGCTAAACATCCTGCGCAATGTGAAATTCTCTTCACTACATACCAGCTTTAATATTTACCAGACGATACACACGAGTTCTTGATCAAACATTGTGAGGCTTGTTCAAATATATTTATTGACTCAAGAGCAATGATGGAGTTCCTATGAGCTGAAGAGCGTGTTTGAACAGTTGATAGAGAAGCTTTGTAACAGGACAGAAGAGGCTGATGCAACCATTACTTCCATCTGATTGTGTAATGTAAGAAATCCACGGATGGATTACAATATTGTAAATATTATTTCATTAAATGTAAAAAGTTATAGTTCCATTCAGTCTAAAAGCTGCATTATTCATCAAAATTGGATTCAACAGCTTGACCAGAACACACTTTCATTCATTTCCATGACAGAGCAAGATAACAAAATGTGCAAAAACTATATTTCTGTATATAAAGAGTATTTATAAGTTTGTGTTCAGTTCCAAATAAGGCTGGGTGATACGGCCTACATTTCTTATTTTTATTTTTTCGTTAAAAAGTTTTCTCACCCCTATAATGTTGAAAACAAACTGTAACTTTGATCAAATTTTGATATGATTGTTATTTTGTTTTAAGTTAAATTGAAATTAAACACAAATTACAATGAGAACCATTATTTTATTAATATTAATGAATGGACAGCTGTCACATAAAGGAATTCTCGATGACACTGCAGACCGGTTGTGCACACAAATATCTTTCGCCAAGTTTTTTTAAAACTGTTGATTTACTCAGTTCTTGTGAGTTTAGGGCTTGTATTAACTTTTAAACACATGGATATATAAATATAATACAGGGAACAATGTTTGTATATTACGTTAAAGATAAAATCAGCTTTCCAGTTAGAAGGTTGTTGGTTTTATGTTCGCCAGTGACCTTCCTGGAAGGAGTTTGCATGTTCTCTCCGTGCTTGCTTACATTTCCTCCAGGTACATATTTCCCTCTTGCCCCAGGGGCTGAGAGTGCCATCTGCAGCAGCCCGTTCACATCACTGATGGTATTTTTTGGTAAACCATCTCATAAACATCTCACGTAAAAGTGTGTCATATTTCTCAAACCGGGAGAACTTGTGCATACACCCAAGAAAGAAGACAGAGAATTATTAATGATTAGCTATTCAAATATTTGCAGCATGAATTCCACACGTACACAGGGATTTTCCAACAATAGGTTGCCTAACCGTTCTTGGCTGATTGAAACAATCATGTAACACATCCAGGATTACCATAAAAGAGGAATTTAATTCATAGAACTACGGGTTTTCATTCCAAACTGATTCTGCTGAAGGAAAACACTGGCAAGTTCCCGCAGCGAGAATTATTAGTTAATTCTCATAAGCCAGTGAGGAGGAAAGCCATTTAGCAAGATCTCCCTCATGTGAGTTTATATTATATTATACTCAATTCTGATTGGCTGGCAGGTGTTGATTAATTTTGAATAACCGCACAGGTAGTCCAGGTCAGTTTATTCACTATTGTGCATCAACGCGCTCCTCCGTCAATGATCTCTCCTCTGCCATTTTTCCGCACTACGATGGAGGGAACACAGGCTAAAACACCACTGCAAATGGGACAAAAAAAAAGAACTGTAACTAGGACTTCTATGTTATGTTCAGGTGGATATTTATTTATTTTTTTCTTTTACTATAATTTTTTTTTTTTATATTTACTCATGAACCCCCCCCCAATCCCTTATCCACTCCCCCTTTCAGTCCAACACCATCCTGCCCTGACACAACTGATGTAAACTGACTCGTGGGAACCACAACTAATAAACATTTACATACATTCAATGCTCCAATCCAGAGAGAACACCACACCAGGTGTTTTACTCCCAAGGAGAAAATAAAACTGTCCAACTCAGAAAAGCATTTACTTTCCCATGTGATGGCTTTTGAGAGGGTTAAAGGTTTAAAAAATAAATAAAAACACCACTTTTAATGGTAGTCTAAAGACAATGAAGCAGTGTGTTCATTAAATCCAAAGACTCACACACACCACAAGTTTTATAGCCTAAGGCCAAAGTCAAAATATAATCCAATTTTTGTTATCAGGAAACCAAAAACAATTGCATGATGGATCTTTAGACTGGGCTAAAAACAGGTTTGTAGATCATAGACATCTCTTTCACACTCAGCTTTTCCAGAGCTAGCTCAGATTTTTAAAATGACCAAAACCTTTTGAGTTCTTACTGGTTGGCTGCTTCCTCATGTGCAATGCATGTGAGCTAGACATGGGATAATAACCAGTTTCAAGGTTTACCGTGTTTTGAAAAAGTCACGGTTTCAAAACCGCCAGCAAAAAAATATATACCAATCCTATGATATGTGCATTTTTCACCAAAGTGATAGTGCGGGACTCTCTACTAGTGCTGGCAGGCAAGTGCATGTGATTGTGTACATGCTCCGCAGCCAGCAAGACTCAGCAAACGTTTATTGTGAATCCCCCCTACCCCTCTCAAAAAAGACCAAGTCATCTGCAAAATTTGTGAAAGCCATGGCTTTGAAAAGAAAAAAAAATAAATAAAAAAAATAAAAGAGTCACTGCTAAAGGAGGCAATACATCAATTATGATTTCACATCTGTGGGAGCACCATCCTGCACTATTCGCAAAACTCAGCCTAAAGCTGTCTTGAAATGAACTTGTGCAAACATCAAAGTTACAGAGTCAGATAATACGAGAGAGAGAACAAAAAAAATTGTTTTTGTACCTTTAAATTGGGCATTTAAATGTAACATTGTAAACTAGTAATTACAATACCATGATACCGTGAAAACGTGATCTATCTAAAGTTGCCATACCGCACAATCTTATACCGGCCCATGCCTAATGTGAGCATTTGTTAAATCCTTGCAGAGAATGAATCTTATTTTAATCATTCCATGATGACAGAACAGAATCGGGATCTTTTTTTCAGCTGATCAGTCAATAAAGTTCAGTGAAGACTTCCAAGTCAGTGGCAGGCAAAAGGAGAGACTGTGGGACGGGGACTCACTTGAGCGGGCAGCGGATAACGCCTCTCTTTGGAGCAGTGAGTCCAATATCTGCGTGTGGGTTCTAGCACTGATTTACCAATCTATTCTATAACCAGTCACTAGATTCAATATTGATTTTGTTTCTTAATGTATTCTGAAAAGTTTAATTAAAAAACATTATAATGATGACTTGGATTGGTAGTGTTTTGAGAAAGGAAATTAGTTCATCTTTACATATTAAAATATGGATGCTTTATGAAAGTTTGGAACAGAATTTTGTTTTTCCTCAAACCACTTTTGTGCTGAAGAACACACTTAAACTTAAATTAACCAAAATGGATAAAAACATCTTCAAAGAGTTGTTTTTATCACGCTCCTCTTTTTTGCTTGTTTTAATTTCTCCTTTTACCAATGACCCAGAAATGTAAAGTATGATAACACATAAAAGCAGTCAAAGTATGCAAGTATTGAGAAAAAAAATGCAACAGTTCTGATCATAAAGCTAGAAAACCAGTTCCTCTTCTGTGCCGTGAACCACACTAATGCAAATGTGGCGACAGCTCTAATTTCCATCAGCTTGGTTTAGATACTGAGCCGAAAGACACTCAGAAAACAAACCTGCGAGTTTCAATTTGCACTTATAGAAAAAGCATTTATTTTTCAACAGTTCAACACCTAAACCTAACGACAACTCTTCACAAGAATTTATCTTTTGAATTATGAACATTCCCCAGAAACATGACACTTTCACTCTAAATTCCCCATCCTTGTGCCATTTAATAATCTTTGTAAAATCTCATAGTAAGAAACCCTCCACTAAGACTTAGTGTGTACGTTCACTAATCACTTTTTCCTTGTACTGAGAACACGTATGCCCCCCCCCCACACACACACACATACACGCACACACCCTCATTGTACTTTATGTTGCGTTAAACAGGAAGGTGCTGCCAAAAAAACATTGCAGTTTTTTTTTGTTTACTCCTCCAAAATAACGTCAATTAAACAGCTGCTGGTCATCAATCACTTTATCGCCATGCTGGGAAAAAAAAAATCTAATTTTCAAAATCTAGCACCTTATTTGAGGCTTGGTGCTGATGGCAACTACAACTGAACCAACTGAATCGTTCCTACGCCAACCACTTCCAACCAGGCAGAGGGTTTCCAAACAGAACCCTCATTCCCCAACACTGCTCAGGCAAACTGTTCCTTATAAACACCCTTTTATGATTACGATATGAGTATCAGCATCATGAGATCAGTATCCTTTCAAAATGAAAGAAAACATAACCGATCTTCAGCATAGTCAATCCAAGAATTGTTCACGACACGCAAGCACACACTCAGCTTCAACTAATGATCATTTCCATAATCAATTATTCAGTACAGCAAGGTGAACATTCCATCCCACAGTCCTGCATCTTAACTTGACTGAATAAAGAATGTGTTAAAAAGAAAAAAGTGAGTATCGTAAAAAATTTCGTAGAGCTGCTAAAGTTACTACATTTATGTATTTATTTTTATATTTGTTTATTTTCAGAACAGTGACAAATGGTCATGTTTTTAGTTTGGGAATTGCATTTAGAAGGATTTATGAACATTTTATTTATGTGTATTTATTCTTATTAATGTTGAGCTGCAGGATTGGGCACACACAGTGACACAAATTTAAATTAAAAAGGTTTCAATCTTTATTTTTATACATTTAGCCCAATGTTAGAAAATGTTTTTATCCAAGTTTATCAAACATCAGAATCTTATAACGGCCCATGAGTAATGATCTTCATTTGTGCCATCTTCATTTTACCATGAACATATTTACTAACAAGTTTGTTTATAATTGTGAAACAAAGCATTTCATAATAATAATGTAGTTTTTTTTGTTCACTAATGTCTATTGTTAAAGTATGTACCATAGGCTTATCAATAACTGTTTTTTTAAGTAAACAATACACATTTTTATTTTATTCATCAGGGATCTCTCTATTTGGCAAAATGAACATCAGAGTTCTAAATTGTATAGGGGAACTAAATTGTATAGGGGAACTAAATTGTATAGGGTTCCGGTCTTGGAGGGATTGACGCATCTTGGTCTAAGAATGTTTTTCATAAACCTCTGCCATCTTCTTAGAGAGTGTTTGATTATTTAACCATTTAAATGTCTAATATCCAACATAATCTGCTGTTAATGTGGCATAGTTACGAAAAACTTTATAAATGTGATAAACATTTACACAGTCATCCGTGCTGATAACTGTAATTTTCAAACATTATGTTTGACATTCAATCATTCTCCAACCCGCTTATTCTCTTTCGAAGTCTGCTGCGCACACTGGTCAGTGGTCTCCACATTGGGGGAGAGACAGGGGTACATGTCCAGAGCAGGGCAACATTCACTCACACATTCGCACCAAAGGGGCATTTAGATTATTCAAATAACCTAACCACATGTCTTTGGGGTTGTGGGTGAAACCGGAGTACCCGGAGGAAATCCACCCAAGCACAACATTCTAACTGCAAGGCCACAGTGCAACCCACTGCACCACGTACTGTCCATGTACAGTGAGGGAAATAAGTATTTGAACACCCTGCTATTTTGCAAGTTCTCACACTTAGAAATCATTGAGGGGTCTGAAATACCCACCTGGACCATGGTGACCACATGACATGGGTTGAGCAGGTAGATCACAGTCTTGGTGGCAAATTTAAACCCCACCTCCACACCGAAAGTCATGCAGAGGGCAACAAGCAGCAGATTGCGACCCCAACTGTCCTCTTTAACCCTCCTGCCACCGTCTTTGACCAAATCTTTTGGCACATTAATATTCCTGAGGGCCACACACACCTCAAGGATGGATAAGATGACTATGACTAGAGTCTCCAAGGCCCGTTGCCGTGGTGATATAAAGGCAGCGCACTCTGGACCCCCATTACCCTCAAACACGGGGTCCACCCCACCATAGATCCAGTCCAGCAGGCTGTAAATGTTATACCGAGACATGTTCCTCTGCTCTGGGTGGAAAAGGTACGAATATGATGGGAGGAAGGACAGGACGCCCACTTCTTGGCGAAACATGAACGGAGTATCCGCCTCTGGGGTGGCAATGGGGAAATTGGGATTTCGGAGTGCTCATCAGATTTCGGATTGGAGGATTGCGGCACCTGTGAACATGCAAACATATAAAGCTGATCAACTATGGAACTTTTCACAAATCTACAGAAACTGCGGATGGAAAAAGAGGAATTATTTTATTTCTCAATAATGTACCCTCCGTTCAGAAATCCTAACACCACACAGGATACTACACTACAAACACTACTCCCACAACAGTGGTCAAATGATTGCAAAAAAAAAAAAGAAGATATTTTGACAAAATCTGACAATTTCTTAACACAAAAATGTGATGGGTGCAAGAAGATCAGCAAAGCTTGTGCTGAACACAGTCATATGCTTGTAATCTTTAAAAGAGTTCAACATAGTAAAATACAGCGGAGAAAATAAGTATTGAACACGTCAGCATTTCTCTCAAAAAACATATTTATAATTGAGCTACTGAAATGAAATTTACACCAGATGTCGGCATCAACCCTAGTAATGCACATATAGAAAGAAATCCAAACATTTATGTCCATAGATGAACAGGGAATAAGTATTGAACACGCGTACTGAAATTTATTTAATACTTATTGATTACAGCCTCAAGACGCCTCCTGTATGGAGAAACCAGTCGAATCCATTGCTCAGGTGTGATTTTGGCTCATTCATCCCTCAAACTGCCTTCAAATCTTCAAGGTTCCGGTGGTCTCTTCTGTGAACACGGATCTTCAGTTCTTTCCAAAGATTTTCAATTGGATTCAAGTCTGGTGATTGAATGGGCCATTCTAGCAGCTTTATTTTCTTTTTCTTCAACCAGTTGAGTGTTACCTTGGCTGTGTGCTTGGGATCGTTGTCTTGCTGAAAGATCCACCCTCTTTTCAACTTCAGCAGCCTGGCAGATGACAGCAGATTCTGATCAAGAATGTCTCGATATTTTTCTCCAGTCATTATTCCTTCAATGATATGAAGTCTACCAGTACCACATGCTGAAAAAACAGCCCCACGCCATGATGCTCCCACCTCAAAACTTGACTGTTGGTATGGTGTTTTGGGCGTGATCGCAAACTCCAAACGAGCTTCAACATGCTTCTTCTTCAAAAATGGAGTCTTGCGTGGTGTGCGTGCATGGAGGCCATGGCGGTTGAGTGCATTACTTATTGTTTTCTTTGAAACAACGGTACCTGCTGATTCCAGGTCCTTCTGAAGCTCACCACGAGTGGTCCTAGGCTGTTGGAGAACCCTTCTGATGATTGTTCTGACACCTCTGTCTGAAATCTTGCGAGGAGCACCTGGCCGTGGCTGGTTTATGGTAATGCCGTGTTCTTTCCACTTCCGGATGATGGCCCCAATGGTACTCACTGGAACTTTCAGATGTTTGGAAATGCGCCTGTAACCAATGCCTTCAGTGTGTTTTGCAACAATAAGGTTGCGTAGGTCTTTGGACAGCTCTTTGCTTTTACCCATCATGCAATGCTTCTTGTCTAACACCTTGCTGGTGAGAAACCTTTTTAAAAGGCATCAATCAGGACTATACCAGCTGATATTACTTTGCACTAATAGGGGGCAGGTTAACCTTCTGAATACTGACAAACTCCAGCTGCTTTCTTGGCTTGCCAGACCTTTTTACCTGTTCTTCATGTGTTCAATACTTATTCCCTGTGCCATTTCACTTAATTACACATAACTTAATCTATGAACATAAATGTTTGGATTTCTTTCTATGTGTGCATTACTAGGATTGATGCCGACATCTGGTGAAAATTTCATGTCAATAGCTTGATTAGAAATATTTTTTTTGAGAGAAATGTTGACGTGTTCAATACTTATTTTCCCCGCTGTATTAATAGTATTTAATCGGAAAAATAATAATTTTTTCCTTCAAACTTTGTTTTCGTCCGTTTGCAGCACTGCAGACCTTTGGCTTTTAGTTGTTAGGGGTTTTTTATACAATCTGGAGAAATCTGGCCCCACGCTTCGAGAAGCACCTCCCACAAGTTGGATTACCTGGAAGGGAACTTTTTGTGTACCATACGGTTATGTTGCTCCCACAACATCTCAATGGGGTTTAGATCTTGTGTCTGCGCTGGCTACTCCATTACAGACAGCAGACCGGCTACTGCTGCTTCTCTAAATAGTTCTTGCACAATTGGAGGTGTGCTTTGGGTCATTGTTCTGTTGTTCCAGTCAAGTGCCATCCACAGGGTATAGCATGCTTTGCAAAAAGGAGTGATAGCCTTCCTTAATCAAAATCCTTTTTACCCTGAAAAAATCTCCCACCTTACCAGCACCAAAGCAACCCCATACCACCACATTACCCCCACCTTGCTTGACAGATGGAGTCAGGCAGCATTCCAGCATCTTTTCAGTGGTTCTGCATCCCAGGGTCGACTCTTCAGTGTAGATCTTGGCGATGGCGTTTTGCAGGTACTATTTAATGAAGCTGCAGGTTGAGGACCTGTGCGGCATCTATTTCTCAAGCTAGAGACTCTAATGTACTTATCTTCCTGCTCAGTTGTGCAGCGGTGCCTCCCAATTCTCCTTTTACTCTGGGTTGAGCCTGTTTGTGCTGTTCTCTGAAGGGAGTAGTACACATTGTGGGAAATCTTCAGTTTCTTCTCAATTCCTCGCATGGAATAGTCTGCTCCAGATAACTAACCTGCAAAAAAGCAAGGTCAGTTTTATTGTTTCTCTAAGCAGTTAACCTCTTTTTAAGCAGTGATAACATGATTGTGCAACAGTTTTCTAATCATCCATTAGCTTATGTCACAATGGGCAAGTTATTGTACCATTACAAGAACACTGAAGTTGCTGGAAATGAGCCTTTATACATTTATGTAGATATTGCAGATATTATATTTGCGGCAAGAATAGACATTTACCACATTAAATGTGTATTTCTGAATAGTTTAAAGTTATAATTATTGAAAAACAAGTTCCATTTTTCAAGAAGACCGTTTTCAGATCTGGAGCTAGATGGAGAGTGAAGCTTAACTTGTCCGTTCAGAATTTTCCACAGGTGTTCAATTGAGTTCAGATCAGGAGACAAACTTCAATCACCTTCAGAAAAGCAACAGTAGCTTTTGACATGTGTTTTGGATCATTGTCGTGTGCACAAAGTGATGGCAGCATCTTCTCCTTCAGTATAGAGCATATACATAATACCATCCGCTCCTTAACACCAAAAGCACTCATGCAGCCCCACATAAGGACACTGCCACCACCATGTTTCACTGTAGGCACCACGCTTTTCTGACCGTAACAGCACCTTACAGTTTTATAACCATTAGTTCTAAAAACATTGATCTTCATCTAACCTCTCCAATATTCTTCATTTTCTTCAGTATGGACCTTAGCAAATGCTAGGCATGCCTTTTGTGCTCAGGCTTTAAGATAGCAATTCCTCTGCAGTGTACGCCGCATGGAGTCACAGGAAATGGTCACTCCAGTTTAACGTTTACTGCTTCAGCTGTAACTGCAGTGAACTTGCATGATGATTTTCTTCAACCCTTTTCACAAGAAGAGGCTCTTGTCGAGAGTTAACTTCAATGGATGGTTGCAGATCACTTTTGCTACAGTGTTTGAACTGATATGCAAAGCTTTGTTGACCTACTTGCAGCCCTCATCTTTTTAGCATAAATAAATTATTTCCTATTCTTCGATTTTGTGACATTTTTCTTCCATGGGGAACCATTGTGACCGCATGACATGGAAGGGCTTTTCTTTGTAAAGTAATGCCCCTTTATTGTCAGCTGTCTGCTGGACACCTGACAATAAATCATTAGTGAATTTATGATCATTGGTGAACCTTAAATGAATCATTAGACTCACCTGTGGTTGAATTCATGTGAAATAGAATTTTATATAGTGTATATATGCTGTATTTATAACTGTATATATGCTTTCTACATTATTTCTGGTTAGATGTTGAAGTGCAGATTTATGGATGATCAAATAGTTGAAATTGCTATGTTGAGAGTAAAAAATATTTTGGATTATATTTCATAAATCAGCAACAAAGGTAAATAATTAGAGTTATTGGATGGTCATGATCTGCATAGTAAATGTAACTCCATAGTAATTTTATTTCTCATGTGACTCATTTGAGGAACCTGTTAATAAACAACAGTTTGAACAATTTCTTTGCTTAAAAACAGAAGTATAAATGTGGCTTTTACTAGAAAAAATAAATGGACATGGATGCCTGGGCCAAGAAGGCCTTTAAATTTCACGGACCAGAAGATGGTGAGCACAGTTTCCAGAAAACCTGGGATATAAACATGCAACACACAAGCAATGACCTCCAGAAAGCCCCATCATATTAAACAACAGTAGTCCAAAGCATATAAGAAAGAGCCAAGTGATCATGTAATGCAATGTAATCTTTATCTTTTAATCGGTTGCCAGATATTCCAATAAATTGTAAACCCCTTTCATTGCACAGACAGAATACTTAATCTACTTCGTTAAATAGTAGGTCTTCCAATAATTTAATCTAGGTACACCTGTGTTCACTTTCTATCCAAAACATGTGTCTGAACTCATAATAAGAGTCTGATTAATTAAATGCACCTTCAATTTTCTGTAATACACTGCTTTTAAAAATAAACAATTCTAACAATTATTTGTGTAATATAAGCACATCTGAGATCTTGAAAATCTTTATTCATTAGAAATGTTTAGAACAAAACAAAAGAATGACCAAGGGGGATCCAAAACAATATTCCACTTATTAAAAGTGATAAATTCCTCAAGCTCAGTAGCCATAAACACTCATGCGTGTGTACAAACAAGTATGTACGGGTGTGTGACATCCACATGCCTTTATGCACTCTACACAGCACCTGGGTTTCCTTTTGGAGAATTGTTTTCCTTGACCTGTCGACCCAGTACTTGACTCAAGTTGCTCCAAACTGATCTTTGCTTTAACAAAGATGGAAACCACATTATTGAGATTTTTCAAACGTCTATTTCAAATGAACCCCTATCTTAGATTTACCAGAATTTCCCAATCAATATAGTGCAACAAGGACATGCCTCCCCAGACTATCCACATACCACTCCTGTGGAGTCTGTTTCTGACAGACATTAGTAGCCTGCTGGAGGACTTTTATTGAAATAAATAAACATCTACACATGACCTTAAAGATTTGGGGATTAGGTTGGATGAGTTTGCTACCAAAGAATAACAAAGAAACCATGGTCCCTATACCAGACTCTTGTAACTCTGGAATTTTGTGCTGGTGCCAAGTTCTGTTGGAAAAAGAAAACATTGGTCAGCAGATAGGTGGGCGTATTGACCTTGACCAGCAGATGACATAGCACCCCAAACCATCATTCACTGTGAAAATTCTTGCACTCAATCAATGGTTTCTGTGCCTCTCCTCTTCCTCCACGTTCTGGGCTCTTGAAGACAACACAATTTTTGGTCAATGAAGCAGCAGTCCAGGCCTTTTGTCTTTAGCTTCTGTTTCTTGATCAAGATTTGCTTTTCACAAGGAATAAAATAGCTGAATCTCACGTCTTGCATAGATGTCTATGTTTGGTGGTTCTTGAAGCACTGACTCCTGCTGTAGCTCACTCTTAGGGAATCATTTTTGAATGGGGTTTGTTTCACAATCCTCTCTAGGACCATATCTTTTCTTTCCTTACCCTATACATCAATGTGATTAAATAGAGATCTATGTGAACAGCTGCCTCTTTTGATATCTCCTTTTGGGTCTTACTCTCCTTGTGCAGCTTTCATTGGTCATCTTTTAGGCAACTTGTGATGGCAGCAATCTTCCCTATAGTTTTATGATGTACAAAACTAGACTGTGAGATTATTTAAACCTTAAAAGTCTAGTGCGTGTATCAATTACAGCTACTGTTTTGAATTAAGTAGGAATGACAGCACCCGCCAATTGTTTCAACTAGATTTCAAATATAATGCGTAGGTTTCGAAAGGTTTCTTACGAACATTAAAAGAGCTGTGAAACATAATTTGCAAGGTAATTCAATTCAAAATGTACAATCGTTTTTTCAGTTTCATTTTACTAAATTAGTGCCATCTATAGGTGAAAAGAAGTGATACCCTTTGGAAGTACGAGAGACCAAGAACAAGACCTGTGACATGGCTTGTGTGTTTAAAAGTTCTGGTAAAAAAAATTTTTTTTATTTATTTTTTTACAATTTTCACATTGTTTGTACCATAATTTATTATATATATATATAGGAGGATCGGGAACAGCCGCGCCTCATCAGCGCGGCAGCATAAGAGGGAGAGAGAAGGCTGCCACAACAAGCGTGATCTCGAGCGAATGCAGCAGCTAACATCTCTCTCTCTCTCTCTCTCTTCCCTAAGCAGACAGCCCGTGAGCCCACGGAACGGCCCCGCTCAGAAGCCCGATCCTCCTAGGACACCATCTTCACGAGCACCACTGGGAGAACTCACCGGCATGCACAAGAAGAGAAGACACGAGCACCGAGCACATAGAAGACTGCACCGCACTTGAGCACCTTATAATCACGTATTTGTTCAATAAATCCACCCTCTGGGGATATTTCTGTTTACAACCTTGTTGTGTGATCCCTCTCCTGCGACAATATATATATATATATATATATATATATATATATATATATATATATATAAATATATATATATATATATATATATATATATATATATATATATATGCCTATATATATATATATATATATATATATATATATATATATGTAAACTAAGAAAAAGAGAATTTAATACTCAGAATTGTTTTTTTTTTTTTTTACAATGACATGTTTGTTGTGGAATTATTGTGTAATGTAATGTAAGCAAACTGTAAAGTAGTAAAAAATGTTGAAAAAGGCCCCAAGGTTTCTAGTTAAAGGCCTTTGCAGGTGTTTGCAGATTTAATTTGTTTAGGGCCAAATGTTTTCAATATGGAACCTTTTCACAATATTATAATTTTTGTTAAAAACTTTATTTCTTATCATTTTGACTGACAACTAATGAGAACCCCAAATTATCACTTTAAATGTCTGACTGTATGGATTCAATGAAGTTTCATTTATTAATTGAAATTAATAGCTTAATTATTGAAATAAATCAACTTTTTCATTATATTCTAACCGTATGACCAGTACCTGTATTGCTCATGGGTGCTTTGTGGCAGTTCTTATGTTAATTACTAGCTAATTTTCTTGTGTTTTAGTTGTGATAATTAGGAGCTAGTACTAAGTAAATGGTAAATATAGGGAGGGAATCTAGTTGTGTCTAATGATGACAGATTTTACATATTTAAATTTGTATTTCCTTTTAAAAAAGCAATATTTGACCCAATTAAATGGTAAAATAGTGTCTTATTCACATAGACAAGCACCTCTCAATGAGTGGGCAAAAGGGAAATTGTGTCATAGCTCTGATGATACGATGGGCCGTAATGAGAGAAAGGAGGGGAACAAGATGGACAGATGAAGAAATGCTAAAGACACAGACTGCGAGAAGTGTGTGAGAGGAATGTGACAGCTCTCCAAATAAAACCATTCCAATCCACCAATTACACTGGTATCCCACAAGGTGCAACATGTTTGAAAATACTCAATGTCTGAGTTAGCAATCCTGCAACAGGGCACAGAGAGAACAACTGTCAAATGAGCCTAAAAATGAATTTCCATGCTGTGCAGAAACAACTTTATGCCAAAGAGGTAGCGGTTAGACCAAAAAGTAGACAAACTACAACACAGCTAAACAAATGTTGTACATCTTGTTTTCTGTTGAAAGGACAGCTCATCTGTAAATAATTAATCATTGCATTTATCCTCAAAGAACAACCAAAGATATTAAGAATTTGGTTCCCACATTTTTGTCATGTTCTGGGGTGACTGTACAGTACAACGACAGAATATTAACAGCTTTTTTATGGTAGTCTACTTCTTTATTTCTGACTTCCTGTTTGAAACTACATTTTTGTCCTATAGGCTGCACAAGAAATCATTCTTTTATTTAGAAAAACTCTTAGGTAGCTCTACTTAAATTAACCCAAAAGCAGCAAATGAGTAAAAAAACACATCTTTTGGAAAGTTTTGGAGAGAAAGGGAAAGCTTTTGACCGACACAATAAGGAGTCGTACTTGAAATATGGGTTTATTGTGACATGGTTTCCCACACACCAAGCTTGCTCTGTGGCGAAAGGTTCTCTAATGATGAAGCATATTCTGAGCATTGATGCTCTGTTCTGCTGCTGTAAGATTGAACTCCTGTCACTTATAAAGTGTTTTAATATATCTATAAATGGAACACAAGTGTAGGATAAACTTTTTTTATCCGATGAGAAAAAAATGTGTATAAATTTTGATGGAAACGCATTTACCAAATGAATTGCAATGCAATGGCAATAAGTTCCTACTGTTGGACTGGGGCTTGATGGGCCGGTATTAATGGACTAAACATCGAGCCGGTTTCATTGCACAACATCTGAAATGTTGTTCCGGCCATTAAAACTCCTAAAGTCTGTCATGCAACTACCATATGTTTCGCCATATAAGACGCACTGGCACATAAGACGCACCCAATTTTAAATGAGGAAGATCTAGAAAAAAGATTCTGAACCAAACAATGTAGTAAAATATTTTATATCAATTGTGTAAAAGTTAACAGGAGTTTAAGAACAATTATATGCCAAACATGAAAAGTCAGTAAACAGTAAAAATAACAAAAAAAGGCTGTAATGTTTTTATTCGAACCCCAATAATTCCTCTTCGTCAGGACAGATCCAAGCAGTCATTGTCCTCACTTTCTTCCTCACTGGATATTCTATTCCATCCAAGGCATTACTAATGCCACACTTCTTAAATGATTTTATAACAATGTCCTCCTTCACGGAGTCCTACGCGCTATGGTAGGACGAGCAGAAATGGGCAGAGATGACTCAGCGCGCACCGCCGGGTGATGGGAATTTTCCTGTATAATACTACCATCTAGTGGTCATTTAGAGAAATGTGATTTGAGAAACTTTTAAGAGCACACGTCATACTTCAGTCCCACCCCTTGAGGAGGCTTTTAAGTTGAAATGAGAACGGAGGACAGGTCTCTTCTTCCGGTGCTTGAGAGGCTCGAGGTTCTTCCAATGTGGATAACACGTGTGTAGGAAATGCGTTGAGACTGCTAAATCTGTACAATAAATAGCCGCATTTGCTGTGTTCTCTCTCAAACGGTCTCCAGTGTTTATTATCAATTGAGAAGGTATATTTTTACCATAACAGGAGCTAGGCCGAAGCCGCGGCCTCTATTACTCCTCTCCCACGGCTGTGACCGCCCTCCGCTCCGCGGCGCTCTGCATTCGCCGTATAAGATGCACCAACTTTTCCCCCTCAGTTTTGGGGAAGAAAAAGTGCATCTTATACGGCAAAAAATACGGTAATTAGCACCTTTTAGAACGGTCGTTACCGTCTGCGTATCCAAAGAACCAAAAGCTAGATGACATAACTGCGCATTTTTCGTCTCGACTATGTAAGATACTATATACTAAAAAGGAGTGCTCCTAACACAGCAACTTCCCTTTTGGCACTGGTTTATCAGGAAGTGACAATTTTCTTCTCTTGGACTTGTTGAATGGAAACGGTGCTTCCTATGCAAATATTTTATGCGATGTTCCAATTTTTCACATCTTTGGATGGAAACATAGTTAATTATTGTCTTGTCAAAGGATCCGTTTTTACCAAATGACTAAAACATGTTCTAGGTTAATTAGTTTTTCTAAATTGTGAATATTTAACTGTACAATACAACCAACAAAAGATCATTTCCTTAGGCCCCAAACTCATCACTATGACCTTAGCCATTCAAACGTATTCTTAATAGCTATTCTTTATTATGCTCCTCTTTTTTAAAATGAAACATCTCCATAAAAATACATTTGACTTGAAATTAGGAGCATTTTTCTTTGTCTTTGTTGTTTATTTTGCATAAAATGCAGTTACGTATGCACTGCTCCAATTTCAGATTTCAATTCTTTTTAAAACCATTCAGTTGTTTTGTCAAAATCATAGCAAGGTACCCGAAGAACCTCTTTCTCAACAAAATCAACTTCATGACATCACCTTTTTTGCACATTCCCATCGAGTGAGAACAGAGCAAGCCTAATAAAAATCGACTGACAGGCTGTCACATTAGTTATCCAAGCCTGTACTTAAATGATGAAGTTTTACGATCCTACTCATAGAGTGCTGTACACATCCAGTGATCTAATCACATTAAGTGTTTTCGCAAGACTAGATGAGAACGATGTCCGCTGATACACGGAGACGTTCGGTTCACCCCAGAATCATCTTTATCCTTTTGAAAAATGTCTCTGTAATTGCTCATGTTTTCATCCACAGGACATGATTGGAAATATTTTTAATGAGTAAATTTATTCGCCTGATCATCTTTTATCTTGTCCATCCTCTTTTCAACCATTGGAGCTCTCGGAGCTCTCATATCCCCACCAGAAGGTACTACCAACATGGCAATTCTCATCTCTCCCACCTTTTCAAAACCAATAGCATCAGTTTGGGGATACTGTGAAATATCATCAAGGAGAGAAAGTTTAAGGCATTGGTGAAAGATGAAAACAATTGTCTGGTTCTTCATCCTCTATGAATGTCTCCACGGACTTACATCAGCTGCTCACTTGCTCTACATCTCAACAGAGGTTCATCCCAGCTGGTGGCAGGCCTTGTATTCTGTTCACATCACTGAAGATCGTCGCAGAAGCTTTCCATTTCCTGCTCCTCTTTGGCTTACAGCAGATGGGAGTAATGTATGGGTCTCTGGCAGATGGCGACTCTTGCAGATTGTAGCCAGCCATTTTCAGGTGGGTGGAGGGCCTAACTGTCCCTGGTCTAGCAGCAATTCTCTTTTCTCCCAGCTGGGTGTACTGCACAACAATGTGAAAATTCCTTCTTTTTTTTGTTTTGGCACCAGTGTAACAGATTAATGTTTGATCGAACCTGGCTTAGACAGCTCTATTCCTCTCTCATAATTCAATGTCTCTCCTTTTTGGGGCACTCATGAGGATTTGGTAATGGCGTAGCTCGTTAATCACTTGACGCATCTTCCACAGGAGTTACATACGGTTAACATAAGCTCAAAAACATTGTTTCTTACCCAGATTTTTAATGCAACTGGAGATCTTTTGAACTTTGGTCTTCTCGTGATTTATCATACTCTGCCTTGTGTTACGAACCCCAGTGTGAGACAGATGTTTTAAACAGGGAGAAGCAGAGACTAGACACTTTAGCTGCAAGCTGTTCTCTGTATTATGTAACAGTCCACAAGTTCACTATATCATCATTTTGTAAATTTGATGCAGAGTGTAACATAAGATGGCGGAACATATGTTTTGAGTTTTAAATATGAAAGTGCTATGTGTATCGAGTTATAGTTGTTACCAATATAGGTAATATTAACTTCTGGTTTCTTTCTTTATTCTTGAGTGCTGAACCCTCACTTTATTTGTTGCGTTAAATGGATGAAGCATTTAAAGGTTTCTTCCAAAACCAGGTCTTTATTCAACAAAACCAACATTAAACAGCAAATAACAAAATGGGTCTACAAACAAAACACAAATAAACAAATGCTGAACAGCAAAACCTACTTAACTTAAAACTGTGAGGGATTCAAAAATAAACTAACTAAACGCAGAAGGGTGAACTTCTCTCTTAAAAGAGTAGGTTCAGGATGCCAGAGTTCAATGATTAAATCTGTACAGGGCCCACAGTGTAACGATCCAGCATGAGCTGGTATCGAACCCCGACCTAACTCTGTACAGAGTTACAGAGAGAGCGAGCTTACTCCAGTAAACCCAAATGCAGAGGAGGAAGACCACGAGGAGTCCTCAGTTTGAAACGTAAAAATTCTTCACTTGAAGCAACAAAAAACACCAACACAAAAAAATGTTGAGACTCTTACAACTTGAGTAACAAAAATATAAAAAATACAGAGGACTTGAGAAAAGGCACAAAACAAACAAGACACGAGGGTCTTAAAAAGAATTTCC
Organism: Danionella cerebrum; assembly: GCA_007224835.1. Classification (NCBI taxonomy): domain Eukaryota; kingdom Metazoa; phylum Chordata; class Actinopteri; order Cypriniformes; family Danionidae; genus Danionella; species Danionella cerebrum. Next base: position 170,489 of record SRMA01027001.1, read on the forward strand.
AAAACTAGAATCAATACTTGAGCTAAGCACAGACTCACTGGCTTCAGAGCAACAATGCTAGAAGGTTCAGGACTGAACACAGAACATTAAAAGCACAGTCTTAATATAGGGCAAAACACAGGTGCTGGCAATGAGACTGATTGTCCATGTTCCCAGCGATGGTGAGGTCAAGGGCACCACCACCAGTGTGGGAGAGGCACTGCATGGCAGAAGCGCCCCCTGGTGGCACGGAGGATGTGAGCCCTTACACGCAGTTTGTCTTTCTCCTTCTCTCAGTGAGTCCTCAAGAGCACTGACACCAGGGGCCTGTACCATGAACGTAGATGAACAAACTCAGAGTTGCAGGATTAGTTTTGGGTTGACAAATCCAAACCGATGCAATCAGGCATTAATGGTACCATGATGAAGCTCATCAACTTTCTTTGTTAACCCAGGCTTTGATCCTTAAGCATGATTACTTGAGGCGCGCGGATCGATGCGCCCTGTTGTTGACACCTGGTCTGAAAATAGGCAGTCCAGTACCCGGCACGCTCCTCCAGGGGGATGGGAATCAAGTCAAGCGCCAGTGACTCAATTAGGCCAACTACGACACTCTAGACCCGGTCAGTGGGCACCTCCTGGGCTCCTTTGGCTCTTGGTGGCTTCCATGGTGACCATCCAATGCTCCCTTTGGAAAGAAATAGTCTGCTTCTCCCGCACAAAGCAGTCTGAATCGCACCTGGCAACACTGATCGGTCACGCTACCTCATCACTACACGCTTTACTGATCTGATCCTGGCGCCGTTCTCCAAAACCAAACACGTGTTTTAACCTTCATCAATCATTAAAAAAAAAAACGGATATTCAGGCACATTTATAAAACCACTCAGTTATTGGATTGGATGGCTGTTCGTTATGAATATTAAACAAATCATGTGACGTTGCATCATCTTGTGACATTACAAGTGCTGACCTAATAAGTAATTATTTTTTTTGTTGAAGGTAAGTGGTTCAGGTTACAGTCTGCAGCAAACAGAGACCAACATTCATTCATTCATTTTCATACCCGCTTCTTCCCTTTCGGGGTAACGGGGGTCTGCTGGTCACTCCAGCACACATTGGGCGAGAGGCAGGGGTACACCCTGGACAGGTTGCCAGTCCATCGCAGGGCAACATTCACTCCCACATTCACACCCTAAGGGGAATTTAGATTATTCAATTAACCTGACGCATGTTTTTGGGATTGTGGGGCAAACCGGAGTACCCGGAGGAAACCCACGCAAGCACAGGGAGAACATGCAAACTCCTTCCAGGAAGGTCACCGGTGAGCCTCGAACCGATAACCTTCTAACTGGAAGGCCACATTGCTACCCACTGTGCCACCATGCCACCCCAGAGACCAACATATGCATGTTAATAACAAAAAAATAAATAATTAAAAAACTTGTCTTTTCGGCATGAAGGACAATATTTTGGTCTTCAGTGTCTCTTTGGAATGTTATTAAGCATGTTTCCTGCCTCATTCATTTTCTCCTGCCGTGTCCCATCTCGTTTAGGTAAACCCTGTGATTGAGCTCCATGTTTGGCTGAGATCAGCATCTCAGCTTCTGCTTACTTCACAGTGCTACTGATTACTTCTACTACAGAGACCTCACTGATCTGGGAGCTCTTTGCCATCTTTGTTTTCTTTTAAGAAGATGGATTATAGTTTTTTTGTATTATTTTTTTATTAGATTTTTCAGAAGACGGTGGAAGCATTGTGTAGATTTTTGCCCTGAAGGTTTTTTTGCTGTGTGAATAAAATATTGGACAGACGTTGTATTTAGATTTTCTTTCTGTGCTTCGCCCACTATATAGCGGGGCAAATGAGAGAGCTCTTAATAAGTTCAACCGTGTGGAAAAACAATGGAGTGCTTGTGGGCAGGTAAATCATTCTGAAACAGTCCTGTGGTGTTTTAAATTTATTTAATAGACACTTCTTTACTTGTTACTTTGCTTATATCTTCCTCTAATAATGGGAAAGGATTGAGATATTCTTACCAGATGTAAAAAAAATACTATTAATTTCATACAAAATATACAAGGTTAACGAGGCGCTATATATATATATATATATATATATATATATATATATATATATATATATATATATATATATATATATATATATATATATATATAGATAGATAGATAGATAGATAGATAGATAGATAGATAGATAGATAGATAGATAAAATAACAACTAAATCCAATGAACCTGATGGGAACTCAGTTGAGATGAGTAATAAAAAAATCTGAAGATCTGATTTGAGTTGACACCCAGAAGATTGTATGTCTCTGTTAAGAAAATTTACTCACAAAGATAATCCTCAGAATCCAAAGAGAGGAAAAAAACAATTACAGATTTAATTTAAAGTTAGATTATCAAACTAACACAAAATGAACACATTCTCTAATATTTCACTACATGCTTTAGAATAGGTGGGTTATTTTCTTAACCATTTTTGCAAACATATTTGTTTCGCTCTTGCTATGACAAATGAGAAACAGAAATCAGCTGTAGCTATTCCAGTGATTCAATGTATATAGTAAATTACAAAACAATCAAAAGAAACTAAATTAGTAGATATTCATTTTTGAAACGTCATGTGCTCCACATGACTAGCAAAACTATCATCTTAAAGGGAGGTAGTTATGGTTTAACCTTTCACAACTAAAATAAGGAAAACCTAAAAAAAAAAAAAGTATATCTTTTGTGAATCAAAATGCTCAAATGGACAAAAACATTCATTTGAGCGCTGAAAAGGTGGAGATCGGTTACTGGGGAGTATAGAGGTGAGATTCCGATGAGGAGATTCCTGTAGAGCACATGTGTTTAACTCAAGGCCCGCGGGGCAGATGAAGCCCGCCATGTAAGTCTGTGAGGGTTTTTTTTCCGCTAAACAAATTACAACAATGCTATTTTTCTTTATTCACTTGGACAGTTTGATCCTTCATTAATGGAGTTTTGTGGGTTTTCAGAAGCTGACAAAATTCAAAAGGATTTATATTACAACAACAAGCATACAATTGTTTCTATGCAACTGAATTGTCACTTGAATAAGTTATAAATAATGAGTTATTTAACATTAAGGAGTAGTTACATTTATTTAACATTACATTCGATTACATTGTTTTACATTTATAAGTTACATCTGGTCCTTTGAGGACAGCCATTGTGCTAATGTGGCCCTCGGTGAAAATGAGTTTGACACCCCTGCTGTAGAGACTCAGGAGAAGACCAAAAGGGAGTGTGTACCATAGATCTGACAAATGTAATGGTGCTGTGAGCAGTTTTTAAGGGCCAGTGAGTGATGGGAGTACTCTGTGGTCAGATGTGGTCCAGTGACATTGGCTGTGTTTCCATCCACCTATTACACATTTTGGAATAACACATCAAAAAACCTCAGAAATTTTGAAAATGTGCATAAATTTTTTTTATTAGTACAAGAGCTTTCTATCTGATAGGAAATAAAATGCTTAATAAAACTCTCTGTATCACTATATATATATATATATATATATATATATATATATATATATATATATATATATATATATATATATATATATATATATATATATATATATATATATATAAACACAGATTATAATATTTTACCATATCATTTTTTTGTGTTATTCCACCCTCAATTTATTTTTTGAAGAGAAAAGAGAAAAAAAAACACATTGTTGCTTCTAGGTTTTCATGAAGAATGCTTAAAATACATCGATTCATTGTTATGCTTACATACCTGCTTATGAAAACAGTAAAACTAACAGAGTTCTTGAATTAAACTTTGAACAAAGTTGTTCAGATGTCATTTTATCGTATTATTATAATTATAAAGTAAGTGGAACTGTTTTGATATATTCAAGTCTAAACTTAGTACTCTTTTGTAACTATGGCAACAAATCAGCAGCCTTAACCTTAATAGTTTTTATTTTATATATTGCTTTGAATCTCTAAAATATAAATGGTTCAATTAACAATATTTTCTGCACATCATGTCCATAATTAAACCTTCTCCACAAGTGTTCTACAATACCATTGTCAAGAAACGTGTGTGGTGTGAAATAAACTCTGAGAATATTGGTTTGAAGGAAAGCAGAATGGGATTTCGATCAAATATAGATTTTTCAGCAAAAATTACACAGAACAAGGAGCAATATTGCGTTCATACATTGATTGTAAATGTCTTCGGAGAAGTGTGATTTTAAAAAAAGAACTTGCCATGTTTTGGATGAAAGGAGTCTTACAATAATCCTTTATTTTAAATGAAACTCGATTTGTATTTATCATTTCTTTTCCTTTTTGCACAAGTGCTTGTAAGATTACAACTGTGTGACCTGAAAAAACCTGTCCTTATTCGGGAACCAATAGATAAGTTCTCCAGATGTTTTGATTGGCTGCTGGAGAGAAGCTCAATTTTATTTGTAAGAGAATAATTCAGAGATTGTGTGCACAGGTGGATAGAGAGCTTAAAGTGAATCAGAGATAGTGACCTCAAAATGAAAGTGTGCCTCTGTGTAAAAAGCGCAACATTTGTGTTTCTCTATATGTACATCTCTATGTGCGAATGAGTGTCTATGAGTGTGTCTATAAGAGTGTGTGTGTAGCAGACATCAGACAGTTGATGTAGATTCCTCCATAAAGCACCACACAAGCCAGGTTCTCCAACTATTTGGTTGGTCTCCAACTATCCAGCACGCGATAAAGCGTTCCGCCGGCTAAAAAGGGGGTGGAATCGAAAAGCCATCGTTCCCCGCCCAGGTAGGGGACGGAACGGAAACGGGGTAATACAACTCACCTGAAAAGGGGCTTTATATAGAGTACACGGGTTGGGCCACCTAGATGGGGGGTTCCGCAAGTCCGGCCCGAGTTCTGTAGGGATCAGGCCCAGCGGCAAAACCTTACTACAGAACCTAGCAGAGCTGACTGCTCCGCGTCAGTCAGATACCGAGTGGGTGGGAGGATAGAGTTCACCGATCCACCATACGGGAGACGTGAAAAAAGGTTCCTTCCCGTAGGACTAGGAACCTGCAGGCGCAGCACATCCTTGATGCGGGGGTCCTAGTGGTGCTTAGGCCCCGGATCAGAGCCCTCATCGGTATTGCAGTTGGTGATGAGGGAGCAGATGTTCGACAGACCCATGGGGATGTGCGTCCATGGATATTACCCCCTACTGTGCCAGCGGGTCACTGCCACCACTCAGGACCGCAGAATGCACAGCGCCTAAGTCAAGGCAGTAATGCCTGATGAAGGTTTGGGGTGTCGACCAGCCCGCAGCTCGACATATGTCGGCGAGTGAGACCCCCTTGGCCAGTGCCCACGAGGCGGCGATGCCGCGGGTGGAATGGGCCCTCAGCTTCGTTAGAGGGCAGGGTACATCACTCGCCTGGTAAGCCAGCTGGATAACCTAAACAATCCAATGCGCTATCCGCTGCTTCGACACAGCGTACCCCTTGCGCTGGCCGTGGTAGCATATGAGGAGCTGCTGAGAGTTACGAAACTCCCGGGTTCTGTCCAAGTAGAGCCAAAGGGCGCGCACTGGACAGAGAGTACCCTGGGCTGGGTCTGCCTGCTCCCGAGGCAGGGCCTGCAGTGTCACCGTCTGGTCCCGGAAGGGGACCGACAAGACCTTGGGGATGAATCCGGGCCTGGGTCTGATTCGCACCAGAGAAACCTCAGGGCCGAATTCCAGGCAGGTTTCGTCGGCGGACAGTGCTTGGAGATCTCCAACCCTCTTGAGCGATGCCAGAGCCAGCAAAAGTGCCGTCTTGAGAGTGAGGGCGTGCAGGTCTGCGAGGGCAAGAGGCTCGAACGGGGACATCCTCAGCCCTCTCAGGGCGATGGAGAGGTCCCAAGAGGGTACAGAGGGGGGCCTGGAGGGACGTAGCCGTCTGGCCCCTTGGAGAAATCTCAACGTCAGATCGTGGCTGCCAACTGATTTCCCTTCGACCCGGAGGTGAAAGAAGGAAATCGCAGCTGCGTAGACCTTCAGGGACGAAGGGGACAGCTCCCGATCGAACCCTTCCTGGAGGAAGGTCAACACGACTCTGATGGGACATGTACTAGCATCTTCTCGTTGGGAAGAGCACCACTCGACGAACCGACCCCACTCTAAGGTCCTCAATACCGCGGGCGGTAGAGGCTGGGGGTCCACCGAGGCCGGATATGCCATACGTGTAGAGCCCATAAATCCGGTCTCGGGTGCCTGAATTCCCCCCCCCGCCCCCTGAGTGAGAAGATCGGGTCTCAGGGGGATCGGCCAGGGAGGGACTGTCACAAGCGACGAGAGTTCGGGGAACCATGCTGTGTTGGGCCACATGGGCGCAACAAGAAGCAGCTTGAGCACGTCCTCCCTGACCTTGCACAGAACCTGTGCTAGAAGGCTCACTGGGGGAAACGCGTACAGGCGTTTCTTCCTGGGCCAGCTGTGTGCCAGCGCGTCTATCCCGAGAGGAGCCAGGGATAGGGAGTAAAAGAGCTGGCAGTGGGTGTTCTCCTGGGAGGCAAACAGATCTACGTGGGCCTCCCCGAACATACTCCATATCTGCTGGACAGCCAGGGGGTGGAGTCGCCATTCCCCTGCGGTCGGCTTGAACCTGTCATGGAGGCGTCTGTGGTGACGACCTTGCGCAGAGTGATCCCACCCAGGGGAACCCCTGCGCGGAGGAAGCTCACGGAGCCCCAGACCCTGAGGGTGTAGAGGCAGCGATGTGTCACGGGCACCTGAAGCTGACCTCTTCACCATGCCGAACTCGGGAATGAAGCCATAGCTGAAACGGTCGCATATGCAGGAGCCCGAGCGGAATCACCGGGGCTGCAGCTGCCAGGAGCCTGGGGGGAGCCTGACGCGAGGGGTTTCCTGACGTCACTAGCCCTGCGCCGCCAGCTGAAGCCTCGGAGGAACTAGACCGAGTTAGCGGAGCGACAGAAGCCGAAGCTTCAGCGTCCTCTTCCTCGAAGAAGGACCCCCTGTACTTCACTGTGCGCTTCGGCAGAGCGTTGCAGTGCAAACACTCGCGCCGCACGAGAGCAATGCAGGCGTGTTTGAAGCCCAAACAGGCCACACATCGCTCGTGACCGTCCTTCGACGAGATAAAACCACCGCATCCAGGAATAATACAGATTTTGCCCATCGTCGTGAAAAAAGGACGTTTACAGGAAAAAACTGAATGCACTGGACAGGCTCTAGCTGGGAATCAGAGGTGCCGCGATAAGATGGCGTAGCTATCTGGGCTAGCAGCAGCACATCAAGCGCAGAGGTAAGCAACCTTTGATATTTCAGCTTGTGAAGAGCGTCGAAATACAAAGCAACCACCATTCGCTCCGAGGAAGAAGGCAGAATGAGTGTAGAGCTACGCTCTGCTCTTATAGAGCAGTTGATTGATCAATTGATCGTTAATCAACTTCACTCACAAATTAATTGCCCGTTAAATATTCGGCTCCACCCACTTTCAGGATGGCTCCACCCATAGTCGAGACATCGACACCAGTCTGCGTCTCGACTGAAAGGGAACTATAAACACCAGCCTGAAAAAATGCTGCATAATTTTTCAAGCAATGCACCGAAATTTTTTTTTTACTGTGTGCGTAAAACGTCACATGTCTTCAGCCGAGAAATGCAGCAATAGACAGCGCGCACGAAATTAAACGAGGGCTGTACTCCAAGAAAGAGAGAAGACTACAGAGACTCTGGAGACGCATCCAGTCGTTGCTGAATTTAAACAGCACAAGAGATCGACCGCAGAGGATTCCACGCGACATGATTTTAAACAGAATTGCAGAGAACGGTGTTCATGTTCTCAAACTGCGTCTCACAACCAAGCTCTCGCGGGAAAGTTTTGAAAACAGAGCGATGTCACAGTGCCAGACTGATGCGCAAGACCAGGATTATTTTCAAACTGGGAGCACACAAGTTTTTTATTCTTTTATTGGGGCAAAATAAACCACCTTTTGAACCGAAACCACTGTTTATATTGCTGTTCACGCCTTTGTATCCTATGCCTCTGCAACTTCTCATTGCCTTCCGGATGAGGCTCTCTCATTTCCTGCAGATAATCACAGACGTTATTTTACATACACTGCAGGTTTCTCGCTAGACTGTGACTCACAGAACGAGTCATTTGTACTTCAATCTGTGTACAATTGCCACACGTCTGCATGAACCCAGATTTGCTTGCGATTCTGGAAATAAACTCTAAATCGGGGCTAAAACCAGGCACCTGAACCCAGCTTTAAAAAGAAGTGGTTTGTTTTCCAGAAAACGAATAGTTTGGTTTTATTTTAGCTAAGCGATCGCTCATCCTCTTCTCCTTCTCTATAAACATGCCTCACACACTGTGAATTTCTTTTGCACCACCGTGTGCAGGTTGAGTATCTCAATTTGTGGGGTTGATAAAAAGAGAACTTTCACGTGAAACTTAACAGTCTATTATTGTACATAGAAATGAAGACTATTCCATGAGAGAAATTGTGAAGAAACTGAAGATTTCCCACAATGGTGTGTACTACTCCCTTCAGAGAACAGCACAAACAGCCTCTAACCAGAGTAGAAAGAGAAGTGGGAGGCCACCACTGCACAACTGAGCAGGGGAGTCTCTAGCTTGAGAAATGGACGTCTCCCAGGTCCTCAATTTGCAGCTTCATTAAATAGTACCCCCAAAATGCCAGTGTCAACACCTACAGTGAAGAGGCAACTCCGGGATGCTGGCCTTCAGGGAAGAGTGGGAAAGAAAAAGCCATATCTGAGACTGACCAATAAAAGAAAAAGATTAATCTGTGCAAAAGAAAACTGACAATTGGAAGATTGTTATGGACGGACGAATAGAAGTTTGAGGTGTTTGGACACAGAAGAACTGAAAAGATGCTGGAATTCTTCTTGACGCCATATGTCAAGCAAAGTGGGGGTAACGTGATGGTCTGGGGTTGCTTTGGTGTTTGTAAAGTGGGAGATTTGTTCAGGGTAAAAGGGATTTTGATTAAGGAAGGCTATCACTCCTTTTTGCAAAGCATGCCATACCCTGTGGATGGCACTTGATTGGTTTAATCCTACAAAGCAGAACAATGACCCAAAGCACACCTCCAAATTGTGCAAGAACTATTTAGAGGAGCAGCAGCAGCTGGTCTTCTATCTGTAATAGAGTGGCCAGCACAGCCACTAAACCCCATTGTGGGAGCAAGTCCAGTCCAGGTAATCCAAATCTGCCAAGCTGTAATTGCTGCAAATGGAGAAATCCTGGATGCAAGCAAAGATTGAAGGAAACAAAATATATATATATTTTTTATTTCAAATAAATATTATTTCAACCTTGTTAATGTCTTGACTATATTTTCTATTCATATGGTAAAAAAAAATATTTTCTACATCTTATGTATCAATAAAAAAATATTGTTTATATCCTATTAATAGCCTCTCCACTGATGAGGTTTTGAACTCAAACTCTTATGAGACTGAACTGCATGGAATAATAATTATGACAAATGATCTGCAAGTTTATTACATTTAACCTTTAAGATGCCCAGATGAGAAACAGGTCAATCGGTTAGGTTCAGACGGATGGATAACACTCTCATTAAACTGCTGTAATTCTTGACATTAACACTCATAACTCTCTCATCACATTTCAGGAAGCCAAACTAAGAAGTGCGTGTTTCAGAAAGGTGCTACCTTGTACTCCCATTGGATGTCACTCCCACACGTACACAGTCTCATTACCCAGATTTTATGTGGAGATCATAAGTGCCCTTAATTGTTGGAAAGTAATTGGTTGCTAGGCAACTGTTGAACCATTTCCCTCTGGCTTCTGTTATTTTGGCTCTCTTGCTGAAGTGACTCATACCCTCTGTATGAAATTATATTTATCTAAAAGGTCGGTGTGTTAAGAGAATATAGAGCTCTTGAGGTAATTAGACATCTGTTAAAATCCTCTGCATTTAAAATCTTTATATGAAATCAATTATAAGTTAATAAAAGTGAGAATATCAATTGTTTATTAGAAAACATTTCTTAAGTCATTACCTGAGCTTATGGTGTGCATGAAAAAGTTGGGAAAGATGTTCTTTAGAGCAGGACTTCTCAACCTTTTTCTCTGCAAGGCCCAGTTACTCAAGTCAAAGCTCTTAGGCCCATCATTTATGGAATTATGTATAAAAAGTCTCCAAAAGAACATATACTCGCTTTCTTTCAATCCACCTTAATATGTGCATTTTGGAGTACAAAAAACCCTGGATGGAAATGCCAAAATGCGCATACATTTTGTAAATGTGCGTAAAAAATGCACACAACAGAGTAGAAAACATTTTTCATCCGATAAGAAATAAAATGCATGCACTTTGATGGAAATGCATTTACTGAATAAATCTCAATGCAATGGCAATGCGTTTTTCTGTCAACTGGGGCTCGATGGAGCAGAGTTAACGGACTAACCAATAGACTGATTTCATTGCACGACATCCGAAATGTTATTTTGGTCATTTTAAAATTCCTAAAGTCTGTCATCAAAGTGGTTCGGGATCATCACCTCCCAGGACTGTCTGAACCGGCTGCGTTCCCAAAGAGCAGTCTCCCACCTCCAAAAGCAAGATGACTGACTGTGTATTTTTTGTTTCATGTATGTGTTCTATGACGTAAGTAGGTTAATCAGACACAAAAAGGCTTCTCCTAATGCAGCAAATTTCATCGTTCTTTTCATATTTGGTATCAGTTTATATTTTTGTCTGAAAACAGTGCTTTATTCTCAAATAATTTATGCAATATTCTAGTTTAGTGCATTGAATCTGAATCTTTGGAGAGAATTTGGTTACAGAAATGGTTATCAATACCCTGGCTTAATATAAGAGGGACTTTCAAGGTTCAGAAATGCTGACTGATGTTGGAGACGAAGGCCTGGAAATCCTCACTCATTTCAAAGTTGTTCATTCAGGTTGAGCCCAGGACTTTTGTAGAGTCAATGTCTTTATTGATCTGGCTTCGTGCGCTGGTTGGAACAGGAAGGAGAATTGCATTTTGGACTATCTGTACAGAAATAAAAGCAGTTAATTCACTTTCTACATTAATGTGCTGCATTTTTTTTAACGTCTGAATGGACATAGTCCAAATGTCCAAGCTTGCTTTTTTTGTAGAGAACTGCCAATGTCTTCTCTAGAGCTAGACATCAGACACCAGATTAGTGACCATTTGCTTGTGTGCAAAGCTACTTGAAATCTTGTTGAGTCCTATTAAAGAACAACCATAAAAACTTTGTTTTTCCATAAACATTTTTTAACCTTGTCCTGCTTAGGAGCCATTACATAGGGGAGTAGGTGCTTTGTGTGAGCTGAACAGTTTTGTTATCTCTAGGAGAGTGAACACCTGATGGGGTGTTTCCTCCTCTTGATGGAAGTAATGAATTTATGTAGTTATTTATTTATTTTTTCCCATGGACCAGTTTGCATTAATTACATCAGGACAGGAGGGTGTGAAAAAGAAAGGGGGAGTGGATGAGAGATGTAGATGAGGGGGGAAGATTCATGAGTGTGAAGAATACCTACCTGAACATACCGTATACGTTTGTTACAGTTAGTACAGTACAGTTTGTATACACCTACACACATATATACATGTATAAATATATATATACACACAGTTAATGAACTATGGGGGATAACAATGAGGTCAGTTATGATGCAGATTATAGATCACGGATGGGAGGTGTACATAATACAGATGATCGATCAATGATGGTAAATAAACTATTAAACTAAATAAATAATAAACTATTTTAAGTATTTGAGACTTGTTTTCTTGGTTTTGAGTTTTATTGGACTGTGGAAAATATAATGATGATAAGTTTTGTTGCATACGCCCAAAGTGTGTTTACAAAGTTAATAATACATTTTAATTGATTAACTATAAAAAAAAACTTAAAGTGGCCAATATTTTACACTGTAACAAGGTTGACATTATTGATGGTTTCGTACTTCTTCACTTGAGTGAAGGTGTAGATACTGAAGTGCCATCTGTAGTCAATCCATGAGCGTTTATTACACATGCGATTATGGGATGGCATGCTATTTTTTTTTACAAGCCATCTGTCCTGGAGACCTCAGTTAGGGAATAAAGATTTTGAGATGCAGTGGGGGTTTCCATAAATCATGCTTTAACTACAAATGAAATCAGTTTGTTGTAGAACAACAGTAGCACTGGACAGAATCTACATTTATGAATCAGTTAAATAACAGCTTGATTAAATATGATATAAAGTAATCCAGCGGTCCACCTGCCCTTCATGGACACCCTCCAGTTTTGTTTTCTTTGTAATTAATTAAAGGATTAGTTCAAGCGTACATACAAATCATGCATACAGGATTACGTACAAGAAATAAAAAAACATCTATAGTAAATATATTAGGCACAAATAACCCAAGTAGGTTTTTAGAAACTAAATATTACATAAATTAATTAACCATTTTATTTAATATCCATGGAATATTTGGGCAATGAAAAAAGTCATTATTCTGTCTTTGAAACACTTTCATTTGGCTCATTCAGTAGATCACAGTGATAGGAAGTTTGGACCATTTTACAGATCAAAGAAGTTCTTTTGATTTTCGGAGTCATCCCGTCACAAAGGAAAATGATTTTTAAAGCATGTGTGAAATAAGACAAAACTATAATGAAGATTACTTAAACCTACCTGGGTCTTTTAGTCTTATTTTCCACACCTCTCACCTCTCTCCGACGTTAATGAGTGCTGTCCGGCCCGAAAGGAGAATTGATTGAATCAATTGGATTAACGCTAGTTATTTTTTCAGGTTCTTTTGTCACGTGACCATTCCTTAATTTTAACCAATGCAGTAGGAGCCGGAAACAGGAAAGAGGAACGTACATACGTGTGTTATGTACAACTGCAAAAACTGTACTGCACGAACAGTAACATACTTATACGGTATGTTCAGG